>BRDA01059743.1:0-46111 GCA_036984385.1 Crenuchus spilurus
ACACACATACATAACATGACCAAAAACAATCAGATTTTCACACCTAAAAGTTGATAAAGAGAACCCAGTTAAACAAATGAGACTAAAATTTTATACTTGCTCATTTATTTATTGAGGAAAATGACCCAGTATGACATATTTGTGAGAGGCAAAAGTATGTGAACCTTTGCTTTCAGTATCTGGTGTAGTCTCCCTTTGCAGCAGTAACTACAAGTAAACATTTCTGGTAACTGTTCTTTAAACATTCTTTGGTAGAACGACTTGTGTGTTTAGGGTCGTTGTCTTGCTGCATGACCCACCTTCTTTTGAGATACAGTTCATGGACAGATGTCCTGACATTTTTCTTTAGAATTCTCTGATATAATTCACAATTCATTGTTCCATCAATGATGGCAGCCGTCCTGGCCCAGATGCAGCTAAACAGGTCCAAACCTGATACTACCACCACCATGTTTCACAGATGTGATAAGGTTCGTATGCTGGAATGCAGTGTTTTCCTTTCTCCAAACATAACACTTTTCATTTAAACCAAAAAACTCTATTTTGGTCTCATCCATCCACAAAACATTCTTAAAATAGCCTTCTGGCTTGTCCATGTGATCTTTAGCAAACTGCAGATAAGTAGCAATGTTCTTTTTGGAGATCAGTGGCTTTCTCCCTGCAACCCTGCCATGCACACCATTGTTGTTCAGTGTTCTCCTGATGGTGGACTCATGAATGTTAACATTAGCCAAAGTGAGAGAGGGCTTCAGTTGCTTAGAAGTTATCCTGGTGTCCTTTGTAACCTTGCTGACTATTACATACCTTGCTCTTGGAGTGATCTTTCTTGGTTGACCACTCCTGGGGAGGGTAACAATGGTCTTGAATTTCCTCCATTTGTACACAATCTGTCTGACTGTGGAATGGTGGAGTCCAAACTCTACAGATGGTTTTATAACCTTTTCCAGCCTGATGAGCATCAACAAGGTCCTCTGAGGTCTTTTTCTGAAGTTGTCCAGTACATTCACATCATGAACACTTCCTCCTGTACTGTGCACTAATACATTATAAACAGATTGTTGCACAATTCTCAGGGTGAAATAACCAACATCCCATGCTGTGTTCACAAGGATAACTGAGGGCTTTAATGTTTCACTGCAGCAGCAGGTGACTGATGAAGACGTCTGGACAGGCGCCGTCTTCCACTCCTATGGCCGCGGATATTAGTCATCAGAAATTAACACCCGTCTACCTAGGCTGAGGTGTATATATAATCCACATTTCATCACCAGATCTTCATTAGTATCAAGGTTATTCACAGTCATTTGGGTGAAGAAGCAAACGAGACACATTGTATTCCCTGTCTTGCCTTTTTTGCTGGTATCAACCATATACCTGTATCATATATCAGATCTGTGCCACCTCTAGGTTGAACCAGAGGTCATTTGACTTTCTGAATATACTGTCAAAAACAGTTATCTGTACCATAATATGTACATATAATCATTGTTTTTTTTTCTATTTAGATTAACATACACTATCTAGACTAGAATATTAGCTCAGGGCCTGCTCTCCAAGTTTACAATTCACAGTATCTTCTCAAATCTGCAACTGCTAGGCTTGGATCAAAAAAAGTGCAGGGTCATGAAGGTCTCAAGGGCTCTGGTGCATGTCTCGAAGAGATGGTGGTTTTACGCACTCTTGATATGAGGTCCTGGCAGGAGCCCCAAAACCTGCTGCCTGGCTAGCGCCCAGCAGTAAAATGTCAGCAGATGTCCTGACCTTGCGCGCCCATGCTGGTCCTGGGGGCCACACTTACACCCTCCACTGGCAGCTAGCTACCACAGCCATGTTCTTTGTCCATTGTTGTGCTCCTACAAAAAATGCCTCCACAAATTCTAGCTTTTCTAACTCAATGACTGGAGGAGATATCATTCTCCAGCCAAGTAAAACCCTGCTGTGAACACACATTGTACATATGCACCTGAGTGTTAATCCCCCGCTTGCATAGGCTGAAATTGGACCTTCTGCCCTGTTTTTTCAGGGCACGATCAAATTAGCCTGGGTGAAGATGTCTTGGCATTTGGAGGGTCTGCTGCAAAAACCTGGCACGTCAAGCACTACATGAACCTAACTTGATGGAATGTTTAAATATCTGTATGTCATATCTAATCTAAATTATAACCAGTTTTGAGCATTTATTGGGCATGTCGGAGTCAGAAGTGCCACCAGACTTTTTAAATAAAAAATGAAAATGAGTTCTTTAGAGAAAACGCTATAATCACTCATTATATGCGTCTTTAAAGAAGCATCATCATAAATGAGATGTTTCAATGTGAGAAAAACCTTTTTAAGTGTAAAGAACTTCCACATAATGATATGGTTTTATACCAGTTTAAGGGTCAAGGTTTATTCAAACCAAGAAACATTATGAATCTTTGGTTTTAAAGGTATATTATCATATGTTATGAGAGTATTTATGTTCTATTAGTATAGAAATGTAGTCACATGTGTTGGAGAATATTCTATTCCTATTTTTTTATTGATTTTTTTCCTGTGGATATGAATTACATTTAAATCAGCTGAACAAATATCTGTAGTCACAGGGCTTAAATGCCAGCTTTCTTTTTTCGACTTGTTAGCATTAAAAAGAATTGAGAATTTGGCAAAAGCAGGACTCTCCAATTTTGGCTTCCTTGATAGAGATTTGCAATGCATTGATTCAATCTGGAATGAATGTTCTGCATTCATGCTCAAGTCTTGAACATGGCTGATAGGTTTGAACGTGTTATGTGCTGTTTTGAATAAACCTTGACTTTGCAGAAATTAGTTGGGTACATGTGTGGCTAGAACCAGAGACTTGAAGGATAACAGGTTTGTTTTTGTGATAGGGCTCTTGTCACGACACCAGTGCTGAGAATTGTTCTTTGTATGATGGAGGGGAGTAAGTCAGTGAAGCTGATCTGTATGATGATTTGGTAAAGGAAATAAAAAATGCTGAGCACAGTCCACTACACTTGCAGTTAAAGGACTTACTGTAAACGGAGCACTTAAGTTGGATGGATTTTTAATAATGTTGGCAGACTTCAGCACAGCAATGTTCCAGCAGTCTTCAAAGCCAAATCAGCAGCCACATTTGCTCATATTTTTATTTTTATTGTGAGGAATTAGGTATGAAGCATTGGCATTGGGAAATAGTTTGCACCAAACATAAAATGAATAGAAATATACTATATGACATTTCATTCTTGGCAAGAACTGCTGTATTATGCTGTAAGAGTACCTGCAGTTATGCATTCACATGGCTTGATTAACTTGCTGTAGAATATTTGAATATGTTACCACTTAAAACAACAGCTTGGAGAAAAATCTCATTTACATAGTTCACAAAAGCTATAATCATCCTGCCAAGACATGTCTGGTGTCTGATAGTTTCTTTAGTTTTACTGCAAAACTACATGACTAATGTAGCTAGAAGATTATACTCACAATTGAGTATCATTTTTTCTTTTGGTTAGCTGTGATTTCTGCACGGTTTATCTCCAATGAATGCCACTTTCTGCCAGTCTCCTTATTACTGGGGAGTCATGAACCTGACCTTAGCGGAGGCTAGAGAGACCTTTATTGACTTCCTGGATGATTTACCATTGTAACCATTGAAGTTTTGGGAGTCACTATTGTTCATTTTCTTTTACATACATTACTTTTACATTGAGGCATTTAGCAGATGCTCTTATCCAGAGCTTAGCTGTTTACCAAGTAAGGATCCCTAGCTAGTTAATGTAGGATACAATCCAGAAGATGCCTCAAGCTTAGCTGCTGCCAAATTCAAAAGTCAGTATGGATGCTTAGATACACAAAACTCAACAACATACATTGAATGACTGAATGAATTAAAGTAATAACAATAAAGACAAGTATAGTCACAAGAGGATCTTCAGTTGTTGTTTAAAGAACATCAAGTGACTTTGCCATTCGGACAAACAGGGCAAGTATGTTCCACCATTTAGGTGTGAGAGCAGAGAAAAATCAGGTCAAGCCAAACTGTGCTTGAACCTCGAAAGGCTCTTCTAGCAGATCAAGACCATTGCCATCAAGTATGGAGTAGCTGGACTTTGTAGGCCAACATCAGAGTTTTAAATCTGATACATGCAGCTATAGGCACCCAGTGAAGAGAGCACAGCAGAGGAGTTACATGACTGATATGTATGTACGTACTGATATGTATGTACAGTATTAATTACTTTGGACTTATGAAGCTTTGTAAACAAACCTGTTACAAGCAATACAGCAACAGTGTATCCAAGAGAATCTGGATGCAGGGAACACAAACAGGAAGAGCTGCATATCCAAATGCGGTTATGAAACAAAGATCTTTCCATTCCAGCTATGTATATGGAGGTGCTGAATGTTTGATTTTTTTTAATTGCTTGTTTTCTCCCAATAAATAATGATATATAGCCTGTTTTTATATAAATATTACCCTATTAATAATATTGTTAAAGTCACCCTCCAGTGAAAGTTTTTAAACTTGCGAACATGCCCATATAGTGTTTGTTCTACATTAGTTGTCTTTTGTAGCCAACATAAAGCTGTCACAATGCTCTGGACTGCTAGCTAGCATCAGCATCTCTCTGGTTACTTCTCAGAGTAAATGAGAGTGTACTAGTTTGGCGAGCTGTCCAGTGCAGGCTCATTACTGCCCATTCAAACTGGCACCAGAGCCTGGGCAGGGTTGTGGGCTGGTGAAGATGAGATTTTAAAGTCATTAAGGCAGTGATTATCTTTCAGTGATATTTTAATATTAGAATAAGAATTATAATTGACACTAGACAAATAATAAAGTACCATAATTCAAAACAATAGCAGTACTGTTACACAATTTTGGGGAAACTATCTTCAAGTGGCTAAATCACTGAAATCCGGTTTTCTTCAAAAGGACAATAGCCATGATTCTAAATGGGCGTTAATTTGAAAGACCTCATTCAGAAAACTCTTCTGAATGACTACAAATCTGATTGCCAGATGACCAGACCTCAGTTTGGTTTGTCTCGCAATCATCTAGGCTCTGTGTTCCTGTGATCATTTCACCACCACATGTAACAACTGTGTGGTCAAGGCCTAAAGAGAGAGACATGGAGTCCATCATTTATTCTGCTTTTGTAGCTGATTAATCCTCATTGAACTGATATCAGTGCAGAGATTAAGGGATTTTTCCTAACTGTTTCCTCCGACAATACATTCTGACAACAGTCAACAACGCAATTCTAACAAGACTCAAAGAAAAGGTCCTGCAGACAGAATTTCCTTTTCAGCCATAATGAAACCATCTGTTTGCTTGTTGTTCTACTTTTAGCCATTTCCTCTTCACATGCTATTTGTCATGTAAGCAGCATTTTTGGATGAGGGGTCCTACTTGGTGGATGCGGTGCTCTCTCTTCCTCCTTCAAGCCCCTCCACCCACGAGCCAGACTCCGGACGACTCTGTAAACTGTTTTTATCATGAGCTGTTACAGTGGTAAGTGGCCGAGCGGAGGTAGGCACGTATTCAGCTTTATCCCTTATATCCTTTACCTTAGGCTCCAAGGCCTCTGATGTTTGATGACTCATGACCCAGCCTTCAATATCCCAGAGCAGAGGTGGAAGTGGTTTTCACATTATATAACCACTTGCCATAAAGATACAAGACAGCACTGTCATCATCCACGTTGTAGTTTGGCCCCCTCACAATTGGCGGATGTATATGATGGATTCTGCAGTGACCTGCAGGTATTATGTTAAATGGAAGACTGTCTCTGGTGTAACACTTCCGCATACACAGCTGCCTAAAACAGGACCACCTTTTTACTTTAGATGGGTGGGAGGACTTTCCAAAAGCTGGAGAGATGAAGCAGAAACACAGCAAAAGCCAGATCTTTCATGACACAAATGACAGCTATGTTTCCAACAATACTTTCCCAACAACTTTCTCTTTGTACTTAATATAGACTTAATCTCAACTCCCAGAAATCTAAATTATTGAAAATAATTTTGCTAAATATACTAGGTGATTATTACTTATTTTTAAACCTGGCCAATTATAATTTTGCATGACGAGGGTATATTTTTAAACACGTGTTACAACAAAAACAAAAGAACTCAATAGTCACTTAAATTAGCGCAGTTTCTTTCATCAAAATGCATCATAAAACATCTCTCAACCTGTTTAAATTGCATACTGGCCTTAATTAAGGCCTCAAATTCTAGTTGATGTGTTTTAGGACACAGTATGACTTACAGTGAACTATATAAAATGTTATTACTAAAGGCATTCACTTCAGACAGCAGCAGGGCTGTTTTGGATCAGATTTCTCCATATTAATGACGGTCATCACTAAAACTGATTTCAGATCAGCACTTCTTTCTCTGAGTTGATTGTCCAAGAAGGCAGATAAATCATTCCAGTACAGGAGTTCATTTTATAGAGCTCACAGTAAGTCAAACTGGGTCCTAAACTTCATATACTAATTTATTAACATTAATTAAGATTTTGAAATTGAAGAAAAGATTTGGTGATGTATTTTGATGAAAATTATTTGGGTGACTTTTTAGGTGACTTTTGAGTTTTAATGGGTGGATTTTTAGTATTAGTATTTTTAGTAGTTTAGTATTAAAATTAGTATTCAGCTCCAGCTCAAAACTAAAGAAGTTAAAATTAGACTCCCGATTGACCAAATCTGAATTAACCGAACATTTGTATAAAAATTTAGGAATAAAATATTTCTGAGTGAAATATTCCTTTAAACAGAATCTGTAACTGCATAGTCTCAACTTTTAGTTTGCAGAAGAAGCTACAGAACTGGCTAGTTTAAAAAATCGTTTTAAAAAAATGCATTTAATTGACTATTATATTCTTTCCTGAGTAATAATGCTATGACTTAATAGTCAACCTATCAGCTTACTAATCAACTTATACAGCCCTTTTTACAAGCTGAATTATAAGTTATAAGACATTGCATTAAGCAAATGATGCATTAAAGCAAATGCGAGACTTGTCCAAAACTGCAAAGAAACATGAGCAAATTATTGTCCTGCGAGACTTAGAGAACTAATGTTCAGAATCCTACGGCCGAGGATTCATGAAGCTTTTAAGTTACAGTGTGGTTAATGCCCACTGAGCTAGTGTATGATTAGAAGCTCCTACAGGCTGATGAGGCTAAAACCACAAAGCCAACATGTGCAAAGCAGACTAATCTTATGGCTCATGATTGTGTCTAATGGTGGAATGCAGCTACTGAGCATGTGTAAACGCTGCACTCAATAGTGGCAACACAAACACCTCAAGCAGAAAATACAAATGTATTGTACAAAATAAAGTTACAATATGAAGTGCTAAGACTTTCAACGTGATGCTGCATTTCAAAAAAGGAACAGAGCAGTCTAAAAGAACAGAGCAGAAGCCTGACACTTCTGCATGGTGTAATAAGAAATTAAGGTAAAATTCAGTTATGAACATATTTATAGCCAAGCACACATTAATAGCCCAGTCTTCTTCTTACAAATGGGAACTCTGGGTATTTTAAGCAATGTTTTTACTTGTGATTGGTCTGTGTGCATGTATTAAAAATAATTATAATAAACCTTAAAACTTGACGAATACCATTATTTTACATTATGTTTGGTATAACAACATCAAACACTCTCTTCCCTCTTTTAACCAGATCGTGTGGTTGGTTGCACATCACTTACATTCAGTCAGTACATTGAAAGAGTCTGGCTGAGCAGTGTGGTGAAAAGTATTATTGTTTTGTATTAGCCCCTTTTTGCATGAATTCTGAAAAAACACCCAATACAACTAAAACCTCACTCAAAACAGTGAAAACCTCACAAATACACCCAGTACCACCACAGCTCCACTTGATACAAACAAAACCCAAATATAACCAAAACCTAACCAAACAGTGACAACTTCACTCATACAGCCAAAACCCTACCCAATACAACACAACTCTGCCAGTACAACTGAAATCCCACCTAATACAATAACATTTCTGGCCAATTGTTAAACCTCCAGCCAAACCATCATATAATATAACCAAACAACTCCCAGCACAGTTAAAATCCTGTCTATACAACCAAAATTCCACCTCATACAACCAAAACCCTACCCAATACAGTTAAAACCCCACCCATACAGCCAAAACGCTAACAAATGCAACCTAAACTCCACTGATATAACCAAAACCCCAAACAATAGTCAAATCCTCGACCATAAAGCAAAAATACTACCCAATACATTCAAAACGCCACATGATACAAATGAAACATCACCAGTAGTCAAAACCACACCCATACAACCAAAACCCCACATAAGATAACCAAAACCATGCCCAGTACAAGTTAAAACCCTGTCAAGACAACCAAATCTCTGCATGTTCTGCATGCTCAGTAAATCAAAACAGTAACAAGCATTCACAAGTTCACAGTGTGATGTCAGCGTTTTCAAAAATCAGTTTTCAGAAATGTCCAGATACGTGTGGATGTAGCCTAACAGAAAGAGAGTAATCTACACAGCTTAGCAGTATTTACTGTCAGACGTGACCTGAGTGAAGGGTCATTTAGTTACTATGTTAAAAATAAAGGAACAACTGTTCAGCTTCTATGACCATCATTTTAAATGGAAATGGCATATCATAGAAAAAAACCCTTAAAGGATTCTCTGTCTTATTAAATGCATCCTGTATGTATTTTCGTGACAGCTGTATGTATTAGTTTACAAGGTACCTTCCAACACATCCAGCATCAGTAATGAGGGGCCCAGGTAAAACAAGGAGACAGCATGTGTAATTGATACAGTTGGCTCAATTTAATCAGAGGTGACAGAGGATGTGAAAAAAAGGAGTTAAGTAAATTGTCATGCTGTGTGGAATTTCCCTTGACGTTCGACAGCCCAAAATAATATTTTCCATAAGATTCTTTTCCCCCAAGTACCCTCAGGAAAAATATTCCAAGTACTGTAAGTGCTTATTTTTTAAAAATCACACGTATTATTGAAAGTTGCCATCTGCCAGGCCATTGAGTCCTTTTTTGGCTCAAGTGTAGAAGACAAGGACTGATTCTTAACACATCTGTACATCTGTTGCTCTTTGAGATACCTCAGCCATTTTTTTTCTAAGATCACTTTTATTGGGATAATTCAGCCAATTGCAGAGTCATTTGTTTGCAAATTGGGGGCAAAGCCAAGAATCAGTGATGGATGTCAAGTATTTTCCAGCAAAGAGGTTTTAACGACATTGCATCAATAATGGTCAAAATTATTTGCCGTAACGAATTTTGGTGGTGGAAGACGAGAGACCTGCTCTTTATGATAATTAGAAGTCAGTACATATCAGATTTGTTTGGCGTAGGTGATAGAATAGCAGAGAGGTAGAGCTCAGGGCAATGTGCTGTATTGAATTTCTTTTATTCCAGGCGTTAAACACTGCCTCTCCTCTCAGCTGTACAAACAGATAGTAAAATAGAGCTCGAGCTCTGCTAGAAGATAAATCATTATTGAACGTGCTGGTCAGAGCATAGTTAGGTGAGTGCCACAGGGAAAAGGTTTTGTACTGTGGTTGATGAAGACGTGTTTATTTTCAGTGAGCGGTCTTGGTCACAGAGGTCCTTAATAGTGCTTAAACATGACTACCTCGTAATTCCTTACTTTTTGTAGATAGGGAGATGAAATTGAGCAAAAATGAAAAAATAGCATAAATCTAAGTTTGAAATTATATTTTTACACTAGTTGCTTATGGCACTGCAGGTCAAAGGTTTGGAGAGATGTATATTCATTTTGATTATATTTATGACAAATAGAAAATTGAATACACTGCAAATAAGTTAACAAAATAGTAAGTAAAGTGTCTTAAAATTAGCATTAAAATGTCAAGTGAGCAATAATTGTGAATGTTACATTCTGTTAACTTATGTGACGTTTTAAAGAACTTTTAATTTCTTTATTTAAGTTTACAGTTTTTACAGGAACAACTGACAAAAGCACATTTTCTTTACAATGCAAGTATCACCACTATTCCCTTGTTGTAAAAGCAGCATTTTTTGCGTTTGGGCCAAAAGGAACAATTTTTTAAAAAGTGAATCTAAATTGTACAGTGGAACTTCGGTTATTGTTTGCCCTGGTTATCGTACAATTTGGTTATCGTCAACAATATTCAGGAACATTTTGTCCCAGTTATCATTCATCCACCCGGTTTTCATTGGTGTGCCCACATGAGTCCTCTCTAATTTTGCACAAACAAAGCATCTACCCACGGTTCGTCATTCACCCACGCATTTGTCCTTCATTCTGGTTTTGTTTCTCTTTGAGTGAGCGTCACGCTACACATTCATCCGAAACATTTCCATTGTTTCTCCAGTGATTTTCAAATGCTAAGAAGTCTTTATGAGACTGTACCCAGACTTATGAGTGGAACCAAGTGCAGAGCAGACAGAAGCTAAAGAACTTCACAAAAAACAAATGTATGTAATTTTGGATCGTTTTCCTCAATAAATGATCAAGTATAATATTTTTGTCTCATTTGTTTAACTGGGTTCTCTTTATCTACTTTTAGGACTTGTTTGAAAATCTGATAATTTAGGCAGATTATAATATTTATGCAGAAATATATAAAATTCTAAAGGGCTCAAACTTTCAAGCACCGCTGTACATTATTTTGTATGATAAATGTTGCTTCAGTTATCGTTCAGTTATCATTAGAACGCATTAATGATGAAACTGAGGTTCCACTGTGTGCTCATTTACAAATAGCTCTTCTGTGCTAACTTGTACATGCATTCTATTTCTTAATGGAAAAATGAGTGAAAATCGTATTACTTGGGGGAAAAATGTCCTCAAATATATGATATACTTCAATTTATCTTATGTCACTTGCAGTTGCTATAACAGAGCTCAAGCCCATTTTTATGTCAGGAGGCAGGATGTCTTAAAAGTGAAGCATGGTGTAAAACCTGTTTGCAGTGAAACATTCATGTGGGAAAAGGTTGAGTGTAAAGTACAGTTAAACATCTGGTTAAGGTAGGAGGATTTATGAGGAACTTTGGCCTCAAGCTAGTGGTCATCTGTCCAAAGCAAGCAGCTCCCTCTGAATCCTGTTTATCCTGCGCTTTCATGCAAGAGTGAGAGACAGAGCTAGAGTAAGAGGATGAGAGAAGAGAGAGAGCAAGACGATCAAGAATAAACTGAGCATCATCAGCCTAAGTAGACATCCAACACACATCATAAAACACAGCTGATTATAAACTGTTTTCAGTTGGTAATTTTTTTGTTCAATAACTAGAGAAAAAGACACAGGTAATAGTCAAACTGGCAGCGCTCACTGCCACCCCATGTGGAGAGATTTTAGCAAGAAGAAAAACATCTCTTATTCTTTGCCCTTCCACCTATTAATCATGAACTTTTTGCAGAGTGTTAGCTCCTTATTTTCACGGACTATTACTTCACGGGCTCGTTTCTTGGACACATATTAAACCTATGTTGGAAAACCCTGACATCAATCGTACTTAAATAATCAAGGTAACATTTCTTGCAATTACTTATGATGCACTCAGAAATCTTTGTTACCCAATTTAGCCCAGATGTAGTCAATCAGCCAAGCCATGCTCAGAGTCCTAATTTGGCTTCTTTACTTTAGTTACAAGATCAGTGTTGCTGACAAACAGTAGAACTCAGTAGCCCAGTCATAATCACTGAATATGGAGGAATCTGATCTAAGATCAGTTTTCTACTTGCCCTGCTGGGTCTGAATTGGCTGCCTGTAGCAGTTAAGTCTTAATGCATATTAAGATTTAGGCTTAGGATTTAGATTTAGATCTTAATTTGTACACAGAGCTGGAGATTATTTTACAGTTATGCTTCACATTATACAATGGAATCTCGGTTATTGTTTGCTCTGGTTATCATACAGTTCAGTTATCACATTACCGGCACACTCTAAAACGGAGCGTAAACCTGTAAGGGTGATGTTAAATTATCCATTTCATTAGTCTTTTGTATTTATTTCTCATTGTGTTCTGTATGTAAAACTATAGTTATTCTATATAAAATGTGTTTTTGTTAATATTTTGGAGTGTCTAGAATGGATTAATTGGATTTACATTATTTCTTATGGGAAATATTGCTTCAATTATCATCACTATTTCAATTATCAGGCACTATAGAACGTATTAATGATGAAAACCGAGGTTCGTATACAACATTGTATACAACATGTGTAATTGATACAGTTGGCTCAATTTAATAGTTGGTGTAGACGGCTGAAAGTGGGGATGAAGGTACATGTACTAGTTTTGAAGGTTTTGAGGGTTTTTTTGTGTGATGAGAATATTTGATGCTATCAGCTAGTTAATTTTGAATTAACCAGAACAGCCCCCACCAAGTTTTGATATTGTTGTCTTATTGTTTAAAAAATGACATTTTACTAAAATGACTAGGCTGTTTAGACAACTATTGACTGTGTTTAATGATGATGCTAGCCATGCAACTCCATTTCTACTGGAGTCCCACACATGTATGATAATCTGAGCAGTGTAAAAAGTTTGGTATAAGAAGAGTCCTTTTCACATTACAGACTAAATAAGAAAATAAAACCTTATTTACAATCAGTGCTGTAAATCTAAACAATCACAGTTCTTATCAAAAGCCATTTACAGAGAAGTTGAGACACTTTTTACAAACGCATTGTTTATTTAACATTTTCAAAATACATTTTTGTAAAATTTTGTAAAAAGAAAAGTCCTACACATAATACAAAAATTGTAGGAACCTTTATTTTAAAGAATGCAGCTTTGGACAAATTACTAAGGCAATGGTATTTCACCATTAGCCTTAACCTGTGTTAGGAAAGACTGTGATATTTCAACAAAGTTATATCGTACTTTATAAGTAATTTTCAGTGCAACTGCTGAGTGGAGCATTTTGGAGATGCTAAGCCATTTGCTGAATAAACTGTTTGAAAGATTATTGTAGAATGGAGAAGGTCCCATGATTCTGCGTTGGACCATGTTGCTGTAAGCATCCTTCACTCTAATGTGCTGTTTATACTGCAGTAAACACACTCAGAGATAGTTCATGGATCCTCAGGCTCCAGTGACAGGCCGTTTACCCCCAGCAGAGACTTTCATACTCTGTGGAGGGTCCATATCAGGACAATGTCTCATTCCTTCGTAGTTAAAATTTGAAGTAGCTGTGCACTCACTCACTCTGCTTTTACAGTATGTGCTGGTTGACTTCACTGTTAAAATTTCAACACCAAATTCTATCCCAAAAGACATAATAAATGTAATGCTGTCCTTCACAAGCAGAATTGTATTTTTTGTTCTGGGGTGTTTGTCAATGTTTTAAAATGAGGACCTTATATTTATGTGGCGTATATGCCAGTTCACAGAGATCTATACAGGTTTTCCTCAGCTTATAATGCTTATAGTAATACATGCTTATTTAATTTACAGAAATAGAGACAAAAATGATGGAACTGATGGAAAGCCATTAAAATTAGAGCTCATTAACAGAAATAAACAAATCCACTATGTAATTTGGTGAAATTCTGCCTCTGAACAGCACTGTTTAACACTTCATCAATTCTCAGTTCATTTGTCAAACAGTATGTGACAAATGGCAAATAACAAGCAATTGAAAACTAATGATTATATCAGCCAGGCAAGAAATATTTACCTTATTAGAATGCATTACTTTTTTATTACAATATATATATATATATATTTTTATTAAATTACCAGATACCAAAATATAGCCATATTGTTTGGGCCTTACCTAAGTTAGATACAAGTACACACTATGATAAAGACCAGGCTCCATCTTTTCTTCAACATAAACCATGACTGTACTACTGACTCAGTTACAAAGCACAAAATCATTTGCAACTAAATACTCATCTTTTAAACATTTTCAGGCTTTAAACAAAAACCGTATAAACTGTTTTCCAGGCACATGTGCTGGTCATTGTCATGGATTGATGATATGAAGGTCTTTAAGCAGATATGACAACACAAAGATAAATAATAAATGCCTTGGCAAATGGCTCATTAGCTGCAACAACCACATTGTAATGGCTAAGGCCTGGTTAATGAGCCTGAATGAAGAGCCTCGTTAAATTGAAAAGGGAAACGCAAGTCCAATCTGTTTTTATGTTACTTAAGAGCTATTTTACGTCTCGAAGCGTGACTTTCCGTGTTTCTCTTGCTACTGGATGGGGGTAACCCCATTTACGCACCTCCTCAGCACCTGTGTTTACATTGGGGCCTCGGCCTCCATGACCTAGCAGCAGTGCCTAACTCATGCTAAAGATGAAGTGAGCTTCCAGACTTCAAATATGTGCTGCCCGTGCACTTTCACCACCATGCGATTCCTCTAAGACTTCCATTATGGGCACTGGCCAGAGACTGGTATAAATTACATTCCTTCCATAAATTCAAGTTTATTTGAACATGGAAGGGGGCAAAAAAAAGAGGAAAACCTGCACTTTATTAATATATTGTAAAGCATATTGAGTAGGGACAGATCACATTTTGATTGTTTTTAATTATAGACTTTCTTGTGGGCCTGACGACAAGTAATAATAAATAACAGAAAATATTAAAAAGTCATATAATTGTTAAATAATTGTCTCAGCTGGACTTTTTTTTTCTTTCATGAAGTGTCAGTATTGATAGAGCCTGACAGCTTGTCTCTAGCTGCTTTATGTTTCTCCATG
This sequence comes from Crenuchus spilurus, assembly GCA_036984385.1. NCBI lineage: Eukaryota > Metazoa > Chordata > Actinopteri > Characiformes > Crenuchidae > Crenuchus > Crenuchus spilurus. The sequence goes on from BRDA01059743.1 coordinate 14,724, forward strand.
TGGTTTGGAGGGTTATATGACAAATGAAAGAGCACATTTTGTTACAGAAATAGCTTTGCTAAAAAAAAAGATCTTATAAATCTGACACGCTAGTGCATCTCCAAAAATTGTTAACAGGCTCTGTTAACAAACTCAGTCAACACCCTTGCTGTAAGTCAGCACACTTTACTCTTTCCTGTATATTTTATTTTACGAGCTTAATTTTTACATTTAGTGACAACCTAATCATGACGATCACGATCACACTGTCAGCACATACAATTAATAAGGACTTTTTGGCTCCTCCCCTCTTTTTCTGCTCTCCTATGAGAGAAGGCTGCACTCAAGTTAAATAGCACTTGACAACTAAAGTTTGACAGACCAAAGACAAATTAAAGGAGTAATGTCCAAGGCTCATCTCACATAAACACAGACAAGGACAAACAACCAGACTTAAGACGCTGTCAGGCCCACAGTAATGTTTGCACACTTTACACTTGAATGTTCACAGAACAAACACCATCTGTTCACCACGTGAGAAAGTTTAAAGTTTGTGTACTTAGTCTAAGAAGAAGCAGCAATGCAGCATCCCAGGCTAGCGGAGAACAGCCTACAGGCCCTCAAGTAATAAACAAGACAAAGACAAAATTTTACTTTTGGGTCCGAAATCCTGGAGGTGCTAAGCTAGCGAGAAAGAGCCTGCCTAGCTTCTAAATAACAAACACAATATAACAAAAATCTAAACTTGTGTACAGAAGACACAGTAGTAGCTGTTCCAAAAAGAACAGCATAATGATATCAGGAGTGGCATGGTGGCATGGTGGCAGGCATGTTTGCCTCTCAGAGCTGAAGTCTTGGGTTCAAGTCCCCATCTGGGTTGAGTTTCCATGTTCCACATGTGTGTGTGGGTTTCCGTCTGCAGTTCAAAAACATGATCGTCAGGTGAATTGGGTACTCTAAATTGTTTGTGTGTGTATACCCTGTGATAGATTGGCCACCTGTCCTGGGCTTGGCTAGGATAGTCTGTAATGCCCTGCCCTGTGCCCGGTAAGGGGGTAGGGAATTAACCGTGACCCTGATCAGAATTAAGTAGATACGATAATGGGTTCAAATGTGTTGTTTGCTCAATGATTCCCTTAGTTTTTTGTAATATTAGCCTTGGACCACCAGTACAAAGCTAAAGAAGCAAAAAATTAGTATTTGGTGACCAACAACATCTGCAGTAAAGGGGATATTCTATACATTTGATTTTTTTTAAATTCTGCTGGTTAACTGAGCTTGAGCTTTTGTTGATGTTTCACTGTTGTAAGAGTTTCATGTATGTTAGATAAAAAAAAATATGAAAACATGATTCATTGTAACTCCTCCACAGGGATAAAGGTCCATTTTCCTGACTTTGCAGTTTTCAAAAAGAGGCAGTAAATCTAAATCACTATGTGTATCCATTGCATCACACTAATATGTTGTATATAATACATACTTGCTATCTTGAAAGTGAAAATGTTGCAGATGTCATTTCAGTATGTTTTTACAACACAGCTTTTGAGAGTATGATGCTTATTTTGGAAAATTACATTATCCAAAAATACAGCATCTTCAACCTCTAGCCATGTATATGAAAACAAAGGGGGTTTTCCTCCAAACAGTTTCAGAACTCAAAACATCTGGAATACCGTCCGTTTGAGCTAAGGATCTTTGACAGGTCCAATATATTTCATGACAGGGGTTGGATACTGGTATTAAAGTGTAACGTACACTGTTGGGGTTGGTTTACAGAGGGAACCTTTCACTTTACAGGAATGAAAAGCATCTATTCATTCAGAGAATTACACTGACATTTGTGGTGTGAGACCTAAAACCTCTTACGGTTTCTGTCGTGTCATTTTTTTACATTTTTAGACTATTTCATTGCACTAATAATGCCATTATGTACTTTTTTCAGCCTTCCTTTGTTATTGTGACAGTTACACTGAAGGGCTGGATATCAAGTGGAAAGGCCATCTGAAATCCATTTTGAGAAAGAATCCCTTTTATTATGCTTCTCTGTGATTAATTACTTCTGTGGGCTCATGACTAGTCCAAATAACTCCCATCTTTTGTGGTCTTGAAGTTAAGATTGACCAATGCACATGTGCTGAGAATCAGGGGCACAGCTGAAAAGTCTGTCATTAATAAAATAACAGTTAATGAACAATTGCTGAATGTACATTAATGTCCATTTTTATTAGGATTTTTTTTTTTCCAGAATGAAAATGAATATCCAACGTATTCACATGCGCATGCATTTGCACACACACACATTGTAACCACAGTGTTTGGTTTGACATCGCACAGCTGAGTGGCATGCCTTATGTCCAAAAACACCCTTAAATTGGATGTAAATAACCAGGCCCACCATGTGCATCAACACTATATTTCAAGGCCACTTAAGCTTGTCCTCTAAGGGCCATTTATCATAGCCCTATAAAAATAGTGACTGATTCAGTCACTCTGAGACTGCACGAGCAAGCAGCTGAGTCCATAAGAAAGCTTTCTTCCAATCCTTAGTCCTGAGAGCTTACATACATAGAGTTTGTTATATTTTCATTATTCAGTAATATCCCAGACGTTGCCGTTTCCCTGCTCAGTCCTCAAATCTACTCTGACAGAACTGCATATGATGGAATCATAATCCAAAACATAAACGCAGGAGGCTATCTTCATCTCCATCTCCACCACACATAGCTGAACCACCGCTGCCAGAAACTAACAAGCTTTAAAGGTATGCCGGATATGAGAAGCAGTGTGGTCAAGTTTGCTGGACGTAAATGATGTTTTCTCAGAAGCCTTATTTTCCCCTCCCAATGCGTTTGTGGCATCTGGCAAGTGAATAAATGTGTACTTTCCAATTTGCTATGTAAAAATGTAATTAAGACACATCTGTTTGACACCCGACTCAGTATGCAAACATTGTGCAGATGTGAGATTGTATCGTTTCCTCATAAGCAAGATACCAACAGAACCCACAAGTGGTACAATGAGTTCTGGTGTGGTTCTCGACCATTTCGGAAATATGGGCTTAGTCCATAATATCCTGAATTAATGATGGTAAGCAACTTTTCCCAGCTTTCCCAACTTTGCAACAGCTTTTCCCATAAAACTTTGAGAATGTTTTGTCATTCTGTGTCGTTCCTGGGTCTAATCCATTTTGGCTTTGGGAAAAATGAATGGCATTTTCGGAAATCTGCCCTATCGCACACAGTGGTTACTTGACAAGTCCCAAAGCCAAAAATTTGAATTATGACATCATTAAGTACTCCAAATAAGTATTTCTACATGCACGATGACACTCCTGCACATTCATAAGACTGACAATCTCAATGAAATACCAGCAAGCTTTGTCAAGTTGGGTTGTCAAGTGGCTTTGGCAGTAATAGGCTATAATTTGAGTAGCTGTTGCTAATAATGGTGGTACATATAGTGTGTACTTATTGTAGTAGCCTTACTTTGACATTCAGATTTTGACTATTTTATGATCAGTTATAGAACATTTACTACAGTGTACGACACATGTACATTTGAGAATGCCATCCATCTTCCCCAATAACAATCTGGTTTAGGCCTGGAGTTGCTTATTTGGTCATGTCACTTCTGTTTTCTATTTATTTAAACTGTACTTTACAGATATGTTGTTATATAATATGAATCTCTGCCAGATATTGCTCTCAGATTTATGTTTAAAAGGATTCAGACATAATAACATACTTCTAAAAGTCTACATTTTTCAAAAGATGATAAATGTCATAATACAAAAACACTGCACAACAATCAGTGCCATATGATTAACATCTAAAATCATATTAAAGATGCCTTTGCCATTCTATTTTTAGATTTTCTGAAAAGTCTGAATCAAATTGAATGGTTTTGGATAGTTTTCAGGTCCACATTGAAAACATGAGCTGTTACGCCCAAGCTACCCGAGCCTTACATAACGAGAACCAACACAGCTGCTCATATCGACGTGGCTATCAATAAGCGAACACTTCTGTTTGCATAAAAGATAAAGGAGACGCAAATGAACAAAACATTTCTTAATCGCAAATGCTATTCAAGCAATGTCAGCATAATAAACACAGCCATTACTATTGACTTCAGCCACAATGACATGTTAGCATATTCTTGGTGAAGAACATCAAACATCAGCCCTCAGGAGCACATTCTTTGAATAGACCAGGTGTGAGATCATTACTAAGATTAACTTAACTAGCTAATAATTGTCTAACACCTCTTCATGATGACATTTTTGTTTGACACAGAGCTCCCTGGGTGGTGGATCCAGACCTCACGTAGCTTTCTGTAATTTCCGACCATTATTTTGGCAGTGTGGTTATCTAGGACGTGATGTTGTGTAAGTGCTGTTAATTAGGTATGAGACTGAATGAAATTGTCTTAACACAGTATCAGTTATCAGTATCATTGCATCATTGCTCCCATCACATGGAAAATAATTAATTGTCAAACTAAGCTAAAAATACAGTAATCAGGAGATATAGAAGGAGTCCTAGTTCCATAAGCAGAGCCCCAGTGACACTTCTCCTAAAGTGACACTACAAACACAGTTTGAACTTAGTTAAAGAACATGAACATGGACCTGCTGATATAGGACTGCATGAGTGCAAAAGATGTTAAGCGTGATGACATTAATAGATGGCAATATGACCTGTGGATATACCAAAATACTGGCTGACAATATGACACCTAGTCTTCAGAAACTTGGCAAAAGAGGAATATTCCAGTATGATAGAAATCCAAAGCACATTGCCAAAAATCATGCAAGAGTTTCTAAAGAAGAAAAAAGTGAAAATTATGACCCGATGCTTGACTTGAAATACATGTGTGGTGTTTTAAAGAGAAATGCATAACACAACAATACAACTGTCTCTGAAGACTGGCACAGCATCTCTCCAGAAATTTGTGCAACACTGTATCCTTCATGCCGAGGAGGGTTGGATCTGTAATTTAAAAAAGTGGTCAAATTAAATATGGAAAAAGTAAAAGATTTGAATCTCAGTCATGAAATGTGCACGGACATTGCTTAGCTATTGATTGTTAAATTTTGAGTAACACTTAGATATGTACCTACATAGGAACTTCAATAGACATTCAAAAGCATTGCATTGCTGAATTGCTTATGCTGTCATTCACAAATGACATGTTTTATAACATAAACGATAATAAGGCCTTCATACTAAGGTGACAGTTTAAAATGCATTTTTCCAAATGAATACCAATTAGAAATTCTTGGGATTTAGGCCTTATAATAATATTATAACCTGATCAAAACTTTAGGATAATGTCTTATGTCAATATACTGTCATTTACTTCATAAACCATCTTATGATTATAGACTAGACACAACGACATCACTAGAAAAGTGAGCCCAAAAAGTCTGATGCCCTCTAGTGACTGGTTGCAGTTCAATTTTAAACTCCACCCACAACCATTTTATTGAATAGGAGCTACAACAAACTCTGAAATTAGTTTCCTAATTCAATTTTTTTGGTCAGTTGTGTTGTCTTAATTCCTTGAACTGTATTCACTAATTAACCCTCAAGTATTTATCTTTATGATAAATGTACTTTATAGAAGTTATTTTGGGATATTTAAAGAATTGTGGTGATTGACATCTTGGTAGAGTTGATTGCCAGCTCATTCTGATGGTCATGGATGAGCTGACAATCTCCCTGTGACTCAACACAGCTCAGCTTATTTTACATTCTTTGGCTCTTTTAAGATTTAATCTTCACTTTGACGTTTTTGAAGAGGAATGATGTTTTCTTCAACAGAAAGTTGTACTAACAGACAGTCAAAAGGGGCATCACCTCAACAGAGTTTGGGCGATACCATTGCCTCGTCTTCCAGCTGTACTGCTCATGCTCTGTTTGCAGTTTGCATCTAATGCGCAGGCGCAGGCAATATGGCAGCGTCGATTTTGGCCAATTTGTCATATTTTGGATTCAAAATGTCACAATTGAACTAAATGGAAGTTCTGTCCAGTTCATTAATACAGTCTATGCTTATAACATCTTGTGAATACTGATAGAAACTTCATAAATGCTCAATTATTGCTATTTAAATAAGTTTTTTATTGCTTGTATATGCGCGGTGAAGTCCGTATGTATGTTTTATGTATGTATGTACCTTCAAGTAAGGTGTTCCTCCTATTTCATAATGACTTAAATTTGAGAAATGGCATTTTTGCACAAATCGGTTGATATAGAATGCAAATGAAATGTAAATGCCGTTACTACAAGTGCAAGTAACTACATATTTAAATAATACAGCATAAAATGCCAACAGTGATCATTCATAATTAGTAAAAGTTAATATAATGTGAGATTAAGATGGGAGTAAGAAAGAGAAGAAGAAACAGAAGCGTAAAAGACGACTGCAGGGTTTCACGTGCTCCACATCATTCCAGTTTAGTCAGTCTTGTATGCCTGTATTCTTTGTGTCGGAATGCTGCACAGTCACTTCTTGCTAATGTTACAGAACTTGGCATCTGACTCCACATTTATGAACTGCAGGCAGCCAAGTAGTTTGAGCAAAATAAATGGCATGTGTGTGTTCCATTTACTTAGAGCCTTTCCCCCCACTTTCTTTTCATCATCCAGAATAAACAGAAGAGGGCCCCAAGCGCATCATGGTCCGCTAAATCCTTTCTAAGCAGCGGGCCCTGTTTGTAAAAGCCCCCCTACCTGTCTCTCTGTAACCTGAGTTGAGCAACAGTGGATGTCTGTTAACCCAACAGAGAGGAGGGGTTATGGGGGCTCATTAGGAATATTAAACCTTCAGGTTAGTGCAGGTGTATGACTTTTGACTTCACGGTCATTTGCATAATGGGCTGTAGCAAGCGGTCAACCAGCTGTGCACAAAGAAGAGGCCTTTAGTTTGTTTATTTTCGCTTGAGTCTTTAATATTGCAAAATATACACCTGATTAGGATGGCACGGTAATGTTCAAGATGATGATTGTAGTGATACAGAAGTGTGCGATAAGAAGGTGAGCTTCTAGTTGCAAATGTGACATGCATTCACAATGCATACAGTGTTAAAGGCTTATTTTACCAAACGGCACATATGACTGACAAATGGTCTTCAGGATCCATTAACCAGCTCTAAAGAAGACAAACTGAAAATAAATAAATGTTTTCTGATGCTCTTCGGGTTCTGATGATAAATAAAGGCATCCAGAGGATTCATTCAGTTTCTTTGTGTTGTAAGGCACTGTGACACCCCCCGCTGCTCCTTATGCTTGGGTTTTATTTCCCCATGTACATTTTGTTTGCATTCTACGTCATGTCTCGGGTCCCCTCCCCTCCTCGTCACATCACGCTGTCAGATTAATGTGTTACACCTGTCTCGTGTGATCTCTCAGCCCTGAGTGCCCATTTCCCCCTGTGATTGCGTGTGTTATTTAAGCTTCCTTACATCTCTAGTCTTTTCTCGGTCATTAATTGTTCATAAAAGTTGAGTTTTTACAAATAAACACCTTTGTTTGGATCTCACCTCTGCATCCTGACTCCTCCTCCACACTCCATTGTTGCAGGTACATTTGAACAAACAACTGCTATTGCTATGGTGAGAATTAGCTCTAATCTAATTAAATATTTGTTTTTAAAGTATTACAGGTTGTTAAAAACAGTATTGCAATATGGCAGTATCATTCAGCTGTAGTTCTACTCTATAAGTCAAGTGCCTCGACTTGTAATTGAGATCATCCCAATTACACACTATTTTTTTTAAAGAGTGGCCCTCAATCATAAACTGCTCTCAAGAAGATATTTCTTCTTAAAACCCAGTTACGCCATTTTCACTAGATACTGAGATTCACCAGTGTTCTCTTCTTTGGGACTGGTAGGTTAAAACAGAATCAACACACACTTAAGAGCTCATTTACACACACTTGAGCACTTAAAATAATTGGTTAATTGTATTTCTTCAATTCTACAGTTGCATAATATTATAGGATTTAAATAACAATACTGGTGAATCAGGCTTGTTGTAATGTAGAGTATAAGTAGGTAAAGACGGGTCATTCTGGACCCAGCTACCCTTTTCACCTTTCCATGCACCTCACATAACAGTGCGTAAACTTGAGCAAGTTCTCAAATACCTGTTTACTGGCAAGCAGATGATTCTGCAGGTATACTGCAGACATTATGAAAGTTGAGCAAAGTGAAGGTTGGGGTGAATGACAAGGCGCTATTGCTGGTACTGCACTGTGAAAGGTGCGAGATGAGTGCCAGTGTTTTGTCAGGTGCCGTGGCTTCTGGACTATGCCAGAACTTTGCTTGCATGGAAGGAGGCCAAATCACGTCGAAAAAGCAATGCTCAACACAAAACAGGCCTGAATAACGGGAGAGAGAAAATGCATCCAAATTTTTTCCCACTGTGATTAATTACCAGTATTGTAGCGTTTAACTGAAATCACTCGCAGGGGCTGTTCACATTTTTTGGATTTATAAATCAGGTCTGTGACACTTTGCCTGCAGTTATTTTCAGTGTTAAATCACTTTTATTCTGTTTATTTTGTATATTTTAGAAATCTCATCAGGATTCTGCCACAATTTTAGTGTTTCTTTCAGTCAAGCCATCTCTTCCCTTCATTAATATGAATATCTTTTTCTGTGTTAACCACATTAAATTGATGTTATTTTGTAATTAAATGATTAAAAATGACTGAAATGAAGCTTCATTACTATATTGAGTTTATATTATATTCTCTTGATGCAACTGCTCATTCACATTTATATGACTCAAACGTGGAAGTAGTGTCAGTACACAAATGAAATATGGGGCTTGACTGGTGAGTAGGTGTAATTACTGCTATAATAAATTAATCTCAAAAACAGTGAGCATCAATGTGAGCTTTATTTTTTAAAAAGACTTCAACAGAGAACATTTTAGGCTCGAAATACTTTTTTAAGGAACATTTCAAACCTTTTCTTTGTTGACTTTTCCAGGACCCTGGCAAGTGCAGGAAAAGAACTCAAAGATAACTTCCTGAGAGCACTGGCTGAGCGTGAGGAGGCCAACCGCAGTGGGAAAATGACTGTGAGTACACTATTACAGCTCTCCGTTCACTACGTAATGGGATTCCCCCTGAAAAATTGCATCAATTCCATTAGACATGAACAAAATCTGCACTGTGTCAGGTTCACAACCCCCTACACACACACACACATGCAAACACTTCACAAGCAAACCTGCCATTCCCAAGTCTGTCTTTCCACCTCACATCACAGCAGTGGTCACTTAAATTTATACATACATTGAAAAATATCAATATAGAACCATGCACACTCATAGCACCCAAAGGGTTCCTTTGTGGTAATTGGGTTCTTCAGATTGATGAGGGATGTGCTGTAGATGGTTCTATACAGAACCTTTCTGAAAATTGTTCTATATAGTCCCAAAAAAGGTTCTACTGTTACAAGCTTGACAACGTAACAGTACCAGAACCCTTTTTGGTGCTATGTAGAAGCATTTTCAGAAAGGTTCTGTATAGAGCCATCTACAACACATTCTTCATCAGTCTGAAGAACCCTCTTACCATGAACAGAACACTTTGGGTTATTTGAGTGTTCATGGTGCTATATAGAACCATTTTCTTTAAATAGAACTGTTAAAGAACCATCTCTTTTAAGAGCGTAGGTGCTACCCTTTCATTAGCTCTTACAGATGCTTGGATATGAAGATTATACACAGTATCATTCAGCTGTAGCTCTGCTTGATATGTGAACTTTTATGGACATGTATTATTGTCTCTTGTCACTAGTGTTTTCTTATTTTCTTATATAAGAACAAAATCTGTGCAGTCAAGAGCTTGTTTCCATACATTTTAGTGCTGACATGTTTGTGTAATTGGGAAAAAGATTTGCTCATATTGGCCATATGTGTATTACACTTTCTTATTCTGTCACAAATGTTAGTTAACTGGATACCCATTCATTAGGTCTTTCAGATACTCTTTCAAAACAGAATGCATACACACAGTTGTACATTTCTGCCAAATGGGAAGCTCAAGAAAGAAGACAATCTAAGAGCAAACGGTTTATTATTTATATATTACTCAAATGTCATTGGCATTCTTCTCTTGGCTTATTATACAGCCTCCCTGTTGTATTACCCCATACACACGAGTCGGTTAATTTTGTTTATTACATAGGTTTTGGCACACTGACATTTGTTAGCATTGTTCATTTGTTGTAATGGAATTGTTGTGATCTGTGATATATGTATAACTCTACTGAGAGAGCTTTGTTTGTCATGAATTCAGTGTGAAAAGACATGTTTGGGGTTTTGACCTCGTTCACAGCACTAACTGTTTATTATCACTACGGCTAACACTACATGTCACATGGGTCATATGGTGACAGCATTACATGGGTTTAATCATAACAATACCCCCACAACATGAGTGCAAATAAATAAATGACAAATGGAATGTAAACCAAAACGGTGTTGTGTTCTAACCAACCAAGGACATGTCCCAACAATTTGTCAAGAGGAGCCACAAAACAGGGGTCTTACATGACCTCTTAGCCATCCCAATGGGAGTTTGTGATTATGAGATCTGATGAAGTACGCCAGGCAAGTATAGACCCACTTCCTTAGCTCTGTAAACAATACTGTGCCGCCACAGTAAGTGTTATATGGCTGGTATAAAGAATAGATTACAGCTTGCGTTAGTCTCAAATATTCAAACGAGCCGCTGTAGTCCAAATAAAAACCCTTCTGAATCAAGCACTGTCTAATATAACTCTTACTGTGTTTGGAAAAATACACAAGGACAAAACAGTGTTGTATATTACCAACAATATTATGCTGACATGATCTCAACCTGCTTTTTTACACTGCCCCCCCCCTCTCCAAAGTGCTTCCTCTGATGAAAAATTGGGTTGGAAAAATGTTTATTTTCTTCTGACCCCCTTCCCACCCCCGTTTCAAAATCAAACCCACATTTGAGCACTTAATACCACTTCCCTTAGAAGTTGTTTGAATAACAGGTAATCGTAATACAGTTTGACGAGGTTTGACCTTGTTGGTATGTTTGTGCTATTTAAATGTACTGCAGCCAAGGTTTCGCATTATAGATTACTCATGCCAGGATTGGAAAATGTATGGATGTAAATACTTCTGCTTTTATACGTTTGCATCAAAAGTGCTGTTGAGCCTGATTTGCCTAACATGGAGCAGATCATACATTTATAAAACTAGCAGTGGCGGCTTTATGGCTTCCTGGGTCATAATTACACAGAGCTAGTACAGTTCCTAGGCACTTGTGGGTGTAATATTTACACCATTCAGCACTATGAACAGGTATGGCGGCGCCACCAAGCTCGACACAACTCTGTCAAGCTTGCAATCATGCAGGTCCAAGTGAGCCAAGCGGAAAGAGAGGAGTTTAGTTTGTCCTGAATAACTCACACCATTCTTACTTGCTATACTATAGTGTTATTGCTTAACAGCTTACCTGAACCACTGACATAATCTCTAAGTTTCACCTCCTTTAGAATCACATTACAAAACTAATCTTTGATGAAGCTGCACATTAGGACCACCCACTAATGTAAACTACACTGTAGTCCATCTGAGCTTTCAGCATTGACTGATCAAACATGTCGTCATGGTACATAGCACAGTGTGGCCACACTGTGTGCATTATTAGCTTTCCAGTTAAAAAAAAAAGACTTGTTACTTTGGAAAATCTGGTCTCTAGCATAAATCTATATTTAATGAGATTTGTTGGCATTTTATACATAAATGAGGGCAAATGTTTAGAATAAATTGAACTTAGTAGGACTGTTAATTAGCGTTTTAATCGTCAGAAAAATCTACATGCCAATGTCCTTGTATAACACTAGTGCAACTCCAAAAATGAGAAAATCATGAAAAGTTCATTTGTGCTCATAATTTATTTAAAAAAACCAAAATATGTTATATTCACTACATGTAAAGTGAAACATTTCAAGCCTATTTTATTTTTATACTGTTTGAACTGTAATTTACAATTCATGCGCTATAAGCCAAATTAATAAATTTTAAAACAAAAAAAGACTGAAATATGTCACTTTACATGGAATGTATCTAAATTTACAGTTTTTAAATTTTAAATTAAATTTTAAATTGACAGTACTTTTTCATCATATTCTACTTTTTGATGTGGCACTGTGCATGAACTTTAATTTTTGTTTTTGATAGACACCTGTGAATTAGTGTTTCAGTTTGAGGAAAAAATAGTAAATATGACATATAAGTTAGTTTATGTTACTAAATCATTAAAGTTGTTTTCTCACATAAATCCACTGCATCAGGCTAAAGACCACACACAGCATTTGTATACATACATTCCAGTTTCATAAGTGTATGTGGACATTTTTGGACTGTAGCCCTACCATTTGCTAATAGACTGCCATATGAAGTCCAAATCAATCCTGTCACTCGTTCAAGAACTTAGTCAAAGAAATGACTGGCTAATAATCTGCTGACAGCTTTAAAAATGGTAATAAAACCATTTTGTTTGCGTAGCCTGAGGGCAAAACCTGGAACCTTGATTCTGTGAGGAAATGTTCAACAGTGACAGAAGCTAGCAAATCACTGCCTTCATTAAACATCTTTAACAACATCCAGCAGAATCTGGGTGTGTTGGAGGGAGCGACTCCTGGGCCTTACGTTATCTGTCCCATCAGCTGAGCTCATAAAGCCTGGAGCTCAGGCTGCTTTGTGCTTTCTCCTCCCCCGGCCCTGTTGCGAAAGTTGCGCTGCTGCCAAAAGTCACACACAAACAAAAGGTGCACCTGGGCAGCTCTGGCATTATTTACTCTGGGTAAGAAGTTAAGTTTATCAAATCCAGGTCACACCTGTGCTAGGTGCCTCAGGGGCTCCTTTGTTGGGAGGTACACATTTGAAACCAAAGGTGCTCTAACCCCTCATCCCCCACCATCCAACCCCACCCACCTATTTGTTTTTGCTCTTTAGCAAGTGATACGATGATGTCAGCATTAGCGCCCCTCTTCATTCTCACAGGTAGTTGAGTTAATGGAGGAGGTTAGCAATTTCACTACAACCTCTATGCATCATTTGGTTTGCTGGCTATTAAACTCTTCTGCTTGTTTCATTGAACCCTGTACTTTTAGAAATCTGTATGGATCTTGGCTTAGATGTATGCTCTGAGAATTTAACTGGTACAGAACCTTTACATCACATGGACTTTCTTTCAACTTTACAAAAGTGATGTACAACAAACACATACTTGAAGAGGTTCCAGTGTGGAACCAAAAGTTGTTCTTCTATGGTGTTATCCCAATAACTGTTTATGCCACATTTATGTTTTAATAAATAGAAAATTATTTGATACTTTTTTTTAAACAAAACATAAACCACATAATTCTTATAATGTCGTGTTTAAAATGACAGCACAACAGTTTTACTGTGGTAATGAATGATTCAATACTGTCAGAGCCAGAGTTATAGAAGAATCTTTGAATTGTTGGTCTGCATCAATATTTAGGTAGTGGGCACCTGTCAAATTGACTTCTATGTGAATGTCCAGACCATGGCTTCTGAGGAAAACATTTCCCAAAACATCCCTCCACTGGCTTGAATTCATCGAACAGAAGATCTTTGTGACATCACCAAATAAATGATGCACATCTACCCAGCCATCCATGTAATTTCAAAGAAACAGGTCACAGCAGGTTGCAACTAAAGGTTTAACAGTTCACCAGTCTTTACTGCTGCACCAAATAGCAAATAATGTGGAACAGTCATTGGATTGTTTGGTTAAAAGAATTGTTGTAGGATCATATTGTAATGAAACTCGGCGACACAGATGGTTCCTATTGGAACCTTTATTAAAAAAATCTATGACGTGCCACCTGGACTAGACAAGATTGTTTTTGTTGCCGTTGCACATCAATGAGCCTTGGGTACCCAACATAACATCTCTGGTTTATGGTTTGCCCATCCAAGGACCACTGTCAGTAGGTACCCAACATGGCTGACCATGGATAAAATGATTTGGCCCTCTTCCATATCTATAACATTGACTACCAGAACCAACTGATTGTTTACCAGCTAATATCATAATCATCATAATATGATATTTTGGCTTATTGTTGTATATTTTTTATTATATGGTTTATATGTCTTTTTGACCGTTTTGGTTATTGCACACTGGGCATCTGAGACAGTAAATATATTCAAACATGTATTGCTTATGGATTAATCAAAGCATCTCTGCAATAAAACAAGGATATTCTTCTGTAAGGTTACTAGTCAGGGGCCAGACCATGTGGAGCCTCAATTTCCTTTTGTTCTCCTCTCGTTAAAACTAAAACCTAGATAACCTGAAAGCTGATAATGCTATATCCTCAAATGTGAGTACATTTGCACATACTAATAAACTTCAAATTACTTATAGACATCGTTCCCTTAAAGTAAATATTACAATGATTATTAAGATCGATAGGGACATTATATTTTCTTAACTTTAAAAGGTGTTTTTATCTGACGTTAAATGAAAACTTCATTAGTCTTTGAGAAGAATAAATACGTTTGTTAGAAAGGAGTGTCTTTGAATGGCATTAAATGTTTTATAGATGTTGTTTGTTAGCAGTGAGGAGATGCAAAATGTAAAGTTTAGATGCCAACACTTCTTCAGATATTATTACTTAGGAGCATTATATATTGTCGCTCATAACTTTGTCAAATCTTTGGTTTTCTATTTTTTACACCATTGTGTGAAAGCCATTATAAATGAATGATATTCAATGATAATTAAAGATATTGATATGTTAAAATCATGATATGATTTTTGTTAGAACAGCAAAAAATATAATGAACTGAAAGGCCATTTAATTGTGTTTTATGCCTGATTCTCTGTTTAATGTTCAAACAAGTCTATTTTTTTGTTGAAATCCTGAATGAAATGAATTTAGTTGAAACTTCCTGTACAAAGCAGGTGCTTGTCTTTGGTTTGTGGACCCAGTACTTTCTGTATTGATAAGCCTGCTTCATGTATAGATAATAAGGTGGTCAGTCATGCAGTCGAAAGATCACATTTAGCATTGAAATGAGAGAGAAATTCCCAGCCATATAACATTACAAACAGTGTGTGAGAGCCGGTCAGTCAGTCCTTTGTCCTTGTCATGGCCAGTAAAATAACAATAGCATGTTGGTTTCAAAGCACTTGACCAAAGGTGAAAGTACCTTCAAAAAAGAGTCATACAGAGCTATCATGTGACCCTCGCCTTGAAAGCCATACAATGATTTTCAAAAGACTCGGGGGGTCGAGGTATATGACCCCCCAGTTTAGCCTTTCATAGAGTGGACAAAGGCAAATGTGTTGCAGGTGAATATTTTGGAGCTTCTATAAAGGCCTTGGCATTTGGTGGTCCAATTGTTGAACCCCCTGCTAAATGAAAGCAGCAGCCCCGTCTTGATTTTGCAGATAAAAGTATCTGAAATGAGTACGGACTTCATACATTCAAAATGACTGCTATATTTAGGCTTCAGATCCACAGGTGTGAAAGCTGTCTTATGTAAAATTAGGAAATCAGTGTTGAAGTTCAGATAATTCAGGTCTTCTGGATGTGTTTTCCATAGCAGTGCACTCCTGAAAATGTCATGCATTTTCGTGTCAATTACTGTGTTTTTGTGCTTAGACGTATTGGGAAAGAAACAGAGTAATTTCACAATTTCACTTTACAGTGACACGTTTGATGTTCCCTTCAAAGCTCAGAGATGGAGCACAGATCCCATTTCTCAATTTTCTCAGCACATATTTGAGATAATTGGCCACAGTTTGAAGAAGCAGCTGTCATTAATGAAAAGCTTGGTTCTTTCACCATATCCCTGAAATTAAAGGCTCAATGGACATAAGGTCCAGTTTCATGCTTGCGGACCACTCTGAATGAAATCTTCTTAGCCAAAATCAAGTCGGACAGAATCTGGACATAGCAGCTTGTTTTCACCACACAATAGGACATGATGCCCCACTACTATCCCCTGCTGCTGCCGCTGACATTGAACGTCTTGAAGTTACCCTGCTTGATGGTTTTCTCCACTCCACCTCTTTAATGAACAGCTGCAAGGGCTTTCAGGGTATCATCTCTTATACGTGCATGGAACTGTTTTCAGAAGAGATAAAAAAAGATCCACTTAATCTGATCTCTAAAGATTTTTCTACTTTTCATACGGCACATTCTCTGAATATACTTACAGGGCTGTGGCCGAAGACTGACAAGAGGGTAATGTCTTCTGGATTTGCTCACAGAGAGATATGGCCTCCTAATAAGCTGTGTAACTTATATCAAATAAAAGGAGAAATTCCAGCCTTGTGTATTTTAGGGTAAGATCGATTGGTTCAGTATCATTTTCAGTGACACTCCCTGCTAATAGGACATCTGAGGATGGACAGTGGTGATTAGTTGGACTGTTTTGGTGTTGAGACCTAATTGAATACAGATCTCTGTCATTCTAAGCATAACTCATGAATAGGAATGTTGTGCCTCAAACAGGCAAGTCATCTACAATTTGATTTGGACTTTACAGCTCAACATATTTACCATTCTTTTCAATCCAACATTGCCACATCAAAAAATTTTAATTTTGTGAAAAAGTTCATTGCTGCTCATAGCAAAGGTGAATTGTCATATTTTATATTCATTACATGTGACATTTCAAGCCTTTTTTGTTTTACTGTTGATCAGTTTGGCTTATAGCTCATAAAAATGAGAAATTCTCAAATTATTAGAATATGTAATAAATTAATAATAAAATTATTTAAATAAAAATTAATAGTAAATTACTATTCAAAGAGTATCAACATTAAAACAAAAAAATGTCACACATGTTTCATATATATATATATATATATATATATATATATATATATATATATATATATATATATATATATATATATATAAATATGACCATTTAGGGGTGAGGCAGTTGCTCATTCTGAAGTACAATTTCTCAGAAAATCAGAACAGCCAACAAAATATCTTGACTTTTTTAATATATAGATAAATATGCTACATGGCAGAAACTTCACATTTTACAGCTTATTGAACTAGAAGTAATGTATACACCAACATAAACAAAGAAAACATTAATGTATTAATGATAATTATATATTACTTGTCTCTCATACCTCATTTGAATAAGTAGAATGAGGCAGATCCTAAAATTCGAGTTGATACCTCATTGGTGTTTGGAATAACAAGTGTATTTTTTCTGTGATCTGTGCTGGTGAGATTGGTGAGCCAATCACTAGTCAATTGCAATTTCTTAGAGGCTTCAGATAGACTTGTTGACAATAAAGAGCCACCAACACTGAACCCTATTTGTGTCTGTTAAATACCTGCTGTTATGAAGATGCCTATGCTTTTCCAATGCATTCTTTTCATCCTCATTCACTTGATTGCTTCACTGTGCACCTGTTTGTCAGCCTTGACTATGGAATTCCATCTCATTCACTTTTTGACACCACAATGTTATTCCTGCTACTCCCATCCACAACCATCATTTTTCAGCATGACACATGACATGTGTTCACATATGTGTAAGGAACCGTTTAACCTCCTGCACTGAAGGATTCCTGGCTCCTCTTTCTGAGGAATGTGCACCTGCTCTATCACAGCCTACAAAATCATTTCATTGGAGTTTTTTCTGGAATTATAGAAAAGTATTATCTAGAAGGTGACTATACACTCTTCAAGGTGCCAGAAATAGATTGATGCTATAGAACCACTTTTTGGATGGTTGTACAGGGATGATTACAGTGCACGTAGAGGGGTGTTCATTTCCGTGGCTGTAGGAGTAGAGGCCGGCGCCTATCCAGCCATCTCCATCGGACAGCATCGGAGTATTTCACCTTTTCTTTGAAAGGTAGACATGTACAAAGAAACAAGCAAAGCTCCATATCTGATTAAAAAGCAGACATTGAGCATGAAATCCTGGGTATGCCTGACGACTTGCTGCAATGGACAAGAGTTCAAGTGTGCTTGGACGTTGGCAGTGGACATTTTCATCACATGTTGTAACATCAGTCTCTCTCAGACAGACTGAGACATATTTAATCCAAATTTCATCACCATATCTTCATTAATATTAAAGTTATTCACAATAGTTTGGGTAAAGAATCAGACTGGACAGCCTGTTTTGTTAAAGAGATGTGCAAGTCTAAATAAGCTTTTAGTATTTTAAAAAGCTCCCACATAATGTCAAGTTTCTATACCAAGTCATTTTTCCTAGGAACCATTTGAGAATCTATATGAAGTGGAATTCTTGAGTTTGTGATGAATGATCTCGTTTTGTGTTAAGCAAGGGTTCACATGTTCCCTCGTGAGTGATACCACATCGCTGTGACTGCAGAGTTATGGCTGGGGCTTTTGCGCTGGACCTCCGTTGTTGGTCAAGGCTGACCATCCAACTGGGAAATGCAATTACACTCGAGCGGGCTTAGGAGCACACGGAGCACATTCTTTGGAATCCTCTTTGTTTTATCACCACACAGTGGCCTGCTTTAGATGTGTATTATTCCACCTGAGTAAATACTGTACAGCACTTCTCCCACATAGGTTTGAACATGTCTTCCAACGAAAGGTTTCTCTCTTTCGCTTTCTATCTTTTTTTAAATCAAATTACCGACCTTCTTAGAAGAGCTTGAGAAAAGTATTTTATATGCACATCCATAGATAGAGGTGAATAAAATGTGTAAGGTTAATTCCCAATTCCCAAATTCCTTTCGTAGTTGTTTCTTACTGTAATGTGTAATAACAGGTGCACAGATGGCCTGATCATATATGGTCCATGTGGTAGAAAGTCAGAATGCATTAAATGAATGAATTTAACCTCATATGCCACCTTACACTTTGAAAACAAAATAACACTGCACTTCATCTCTCAGACTCATTTTAAAGGGACTTTGGATAATTAACTCTGATGGATTTTATTTTTAATGTGCATTCCATGTCATGTCAATGATATTAACAGATATTTGACATTAGTTGTGATGTAATAAAGCCTATTATTAGTCATTTATTAACTTTAGGATGCTGGTCAAGTTTGTGAAGTATTCTTTTACACTACATTGATCCTCATGTAATGTAAAGCAGCAATCCAAATTCAAAAGCATTAGTAGAATAATGCATACAGCGATTATATAACTGATGTTTTATTAAAATTATTACAGACATTAGAGTTCACCTGATTTCTAAACACCTGAATGTGAGTAGGCGGAGCTAAACTGCTGTAGACTGAATAGGCAGGTACAGTATATTTGAATGTGTTGGTTACATCATGAAAATGTTAAGTTTTAGATGTATAGTTTATTTTCCATATATGGACTGTATGGAATAGTAGAGAACCATACATTTTGGTTTATATACATGTGACCGGAAGGTTGCCGGTTCGATCCCTCGGCAGGTCATGACTGAAGTTCCATTGAGTAAGGCACCTAACCCCCAACTGTGCGTCGCTCTGGTTAAGAGCGTCTCCTAAATACATCAAATGTAAATGTAAATGAAATCCTTTACTTTCTACATACGTTGTATACTTCTGTATTTTCAGCTGCCTGTTAAAGATTTATCTTCAAATCAATCATCTGTCATTATAGCTGAAAATATTCACGACACACTGATAAAAACATTGAAAGAACTTTGAAAAATATTGGGAAAAACACGGAAGCATTGATTTAATTTTAATCCTTTGATTAAGTAAATTCCATACAAGGCATGTAACCCTTAACTGTTCATTAGGCACCATGGATGGGGGCTGCCCACTGCTTGGGCACTTGTTCTCAATGTCCCCTAGTGTGTTCACTAGTGTGTGTAGGTGTGTTTCACTGGACAGATGGGTTAAATACTGAGACCAAATTCCTTTGTGTTCTAGCACATTGGCCAATGATTGTGCACTTTCACTTTCATTGTTTTGAATGTAGTTACTGGATAGTACTGCAGGTTTAAAAAGTGAGGAAAACTTGTTTAGGCCTTTTAGTCAAATTGGAAATTGGAAATTTAGAACTTAATTTGTTCTAAAATTGATTCGAGTCATGTTTGTTTCTGTTGGTAAATCTGAAACCTTTCACTTCTCATTCTGATCATGCTCCTCTGAGTGAAAATGTCATCGCTCTGCTATTGAATTTCACTTATCAGTTTCCTGTTCCCAGCCACCATCTGGCCAAGCTGATATCTCCAAGCTCTTCTTGATGCAATAGTATTCTTGTTTAGCTTCATCTCCTGGCAAACCAAATCTGCTCATCTTCTTCAGACAGAGGAAGGCCTGCTATCTGTCACTGGACAGACAGCAGTGCTAAAGTAAACAAATATCAGTATGCTTATCTGAACCCAATAACTGAAATGATAATGGCCCTGCTACATATAGAGTTAGTGAGTAAATATTTCAGCTTAACACTTTATGTACTAGTACAGTATCATTAGAGCAGTGTTGGGGCATGCTAGATGTGAACTGCTGTTGAGTTGCTGCAAACATGGTGGGGATTGAACATCCTCAAAATGACAGGAATGCATGTTAGTTCTGTAAAAGTGGAGACATTTTTGCTGGTCCACACAAGAAATGTGCCATTTTAATTCATTTATTTATTTTTGAGAAATATAAAGACCTTGGTTCCTTAGGTTAAGTTTAGGTTTAAGTTTAGGTTTATTTTTACTCAGTTTTACCTAAGTGAATAGAATGTCCTCACTAGTATTGTACAACCAAATTGTGTTTGTGTGTGTGTGTGTGTGTACGAGATTTATACCATGTTGTGAATATCAAAACCTGTTTAACCTGTTATTGGGATCTTTTTTTTTTTTTTTTTTTATAATTTTTTTGCCAATTTTCTCCCTTCCTAATGTAGTAGTAGCCAATTATCCCATCCTATCCATTACGGCTCTCTTGACTTTTGCAATGTGTCTGACTCTAGGAGGGTGAAGACAAGCACAAGCCTCCACCGTTGCTTGTGATTCGGCTACTAACTCTTTTTGGTAGTGGGGAGCCAACACGCTCGGAGGAAAGCACAGGATTCCCAGCTCTGAATGGACCAATCAGTAGAGGCCTGAGCCAGCAGACATTGCAATGTGAAAGTGATAGGGAGAGAGAGTGCCATCTACCTACACAGAGAGAGCACTGCCAATTTTTGTTCTCTTGGGCCCCGACTGTTGATGGCAAACATCATGACCGGTATTAGAACACGCGATCCTCTGGTCATAGTGTCAGCGTCTTAGCCTGCTGAGCCACTCAGGGCCCTGGGACCTTCATACTTTGCTTTCTTTGCTTCTTTCTTTCCATCTATGAAGCTGGTCCCTGCAACATAAATCATATTTTAAGGTGAATACGTGTTTTAATGTTAAGGTTAGGGTTTTAAAGTTTGAGTAAGTTTATGTCCCCACAATTCACAGAAACAAATGTGTGTATATGTTTGTATTTGAAAATATTGATATTCATGAGTATCAAAGTTACAGTATGTTTGGTGATACTGTATCAGTTCTCAAACACAGAATGGATTTTTTATTCATTGTTTACATGTAAGGACTGGATACAGACAGTTAATTTTTTTATTTAAAGCCCTGACTACTAGACAGCAGTGTTGTAATTCAGCCATTAGATTCTTTCACTTCAATGAAAACAAGAAGTGTAAGGGTGCACCAGTGAGATATCCTATAATTACATTTAGGAAATCACATCACATTATTTACAGCACCACAATATACTGAATCGTAACTGTATGCATATCATATCGCCAAAGGACATGACAGGGGCTACCACCCTATACTCTTACTTACAAGATGGGGAGAAATGAACTGTTCTGAATTTCATTCCAGTACATGCAACAGCCAAGAAAGTGTTGTGAAAACACTGAGCCCACAGGCCGACAGTGCACCAGCACAACTGCTCCTGGGTCTCATCGGCAGTCCGAGGGGAGCTTCTCGCTGCAGTCGTTGGCCAATCCAAACAGTGTCATGTTTGAACACCTATTTCCACTGGGAAGGAAAAAAGAGCTGCAGCACTTTAATCAGACTCTTACAAACAGGCAGGCCTTTGATAACGGCCCACGCTGTCCATTTATCTTACTTCAGTGAAGGGTGTGCTGGCTTATGTCACCCACTTTGATCCTGCTTTTTTGGAACACTACGTCGGACATATCTCCGCTCTGCTGTGCTGCTCCTGATAACAACCCTTAGCTTGGGATGTGTTGCAAAATCTACTAAAGAAATTCGAAATCACTAACACTTCCTTGTGGTGTGAGATACGGGTTATCATTTTTGCCTTGCTAAGGCTACTAAGGCTATAATGTGCTGTTTGTTTTCTGAACCTGTCATAACCGTTGTGACCTCCTTGGCTAAAGAGGAGCTACACTGCTGTGTATACAGCACTGTGAAGTAGTACGGCAACAATATTTGTCTTGGACAAACCCCTGATGATGAGGCCAATAACAGCAACAGGTCTCTTGGCAGGTGTCATGGATGAGGGTTCTTACAATAACGCAGTCACACTGTTTTGCATCCATGGCGGAAGAGGGAAACTCAAGCATTTACACAGCAGAACTGTGCAAATCATGCTTACTTTGACTTCAATTACGATTCCTTTAAGGGACATTTAACATGAGAGTAGGTGCTCCCACGGTGAATTTCAACACCTGGTTCAACAAATTATTCCACCTCCTCAGTCCAAGGTAATTAGCTAAAGCAGGACCTGCAACGCATACAAATGTGCAGTGCATGCCTGTTCTTTGACACACATTTAACCTCTTAAACTCTATTACTTTTATTTGTATATTAATTTTAAGCAAGAAGTAACATTTTTCAAGTGTAAGCATTTTAATCGTTTTGTTTTACTGTAAATCAGTTTTGCTTATAGCTCATGAAAATCCAAAAAATCCAAATAGTCCAAAATCTCAAATTATTAAAATCTCTCATTTCCAGTTCAATTAAAAATCAACATTTAAACAAGCTTGAAATATGTTACTTTACATGTTATGAATATAATGTGTGAGAGTTTACCTTTTTGAATTAAATTATTAACACAAATGAACTTTTTTACAATACTTGCTCTACAATCTCTACATTTTTGGAGAAGCACTAGTATGTATAATCTTTCTTTCCATTGGTTTGTGGAAAACTGTTCTGCCAAATGTGAATTTATGGACATTGGTAAATATTCCTTCCTGTCATCCTTCACCTCTACCTTCATCACCTACCTACATTCTCAGATCTGAATCAATGCATCAACCAAATAGCAAATAATACCATTCATTGATGTGAAGCATAACAAATGCATATTAATTTCCACACCTGTTCCAGCGTGATGCACTCCTACATTGTAGGTGGCAGCATGTGATGTATGTTTTTTGCAGTTCACTAAATAAAGTTCACATTAAAGCCTGTTTTTCATCATATCATCATATCGACTGCAGACCCCGGTATCAAACCACGTTGCATTACCTAAATCATAGAACCATTGGCTAAAAGAATATAGGACATTGTGTTGAGTCTTGTGATTTTAGAGCCTATTGCCTTCAAACATACATCCACCTGCAAGGCCCGGTGTTAAAGATGGCCTACTTAGTTGATGCACAACATGTCTTTAATTGACATGCAATTAAACTTTAAGTTAATTTTTGTATGAATTATTCAGTAACTATTATTAAGTTTAAGTAAGTTTATGAAGAGTGAGGAATCAGTGGGTTGAGTGAAAATTAACAGTACTTACAGTACTTGAGTAAACTTTGGTAGAATTCATTTATATTACTTTTATGCGAGTTGTTTTTTGATGAAGCACTTTTGTTCATGAAATTCCTTCCTTCCTAATCATTAGAGTAAAATGAGGAACATATATGGGCCAATTTGTCAAAAATGAAAGAAAAAGACATGCCTTCTGATACCGGTCAAGCCATTTTTTTCTCACAACCAGCAATTATCTAGTTACTCTCTCACCCCCTTTATGCTTATCTATTGCTTCATAGAGCCAACATTTTATACTTTTTTACACACAAAATTTACAGAATCTCAAAATAAAAAAATCAGCAAATGTCCAATCTGTGAAGAAATTGGAATTGGCCATAAAAAAATTGTACAGTGAAATACCACATAATATGCAGATTCATTTTTGGGAAAAAAACTAAAGAACTGTACAGTATAGTCTACACACAGATCTGTCACAGGGCTCTTGGTTTAATTAAGCGACAATACATGAGAGGTAGTGCTATAACACGAGATATTGTCACTGGTGTGCTGCAGTTGCAGGCATGAGGCTGTAGGCTGAGTACTGAAGATCAGTACACCAGTGTCATTATCTCATGTTATAGCACAACCCTCAAGTGATTAGACCTGTTCTGTTACCACTGTTTCTTGATAGATTTTAAGATAAAGAGGACTAAAACAAACAATTTATCAACATTTTGCAAGGTGAAGTAGTTCTTCTATCAGACGTTCCACTGCTAAAATATCATCAACAGATAATAGGCGAGAATTCCCAATTTTTTTTATTACACAGACAATAAATACAAATATACCAATTTCTCAGATGTTGTTTGTTCGTGTAAACTGTGAGTCTTTCATTAAACACTCACAGCTGATCAGAGGTTCAATCATATATCTGTTAAGTACAGCTCTTAACCCAGTGAAGGTGCTGGTAGAAGTGGATTCATTTAACTGTTGTAGTTACTAAAACTGACTCCTTTATCTTTTTGAGCTGTAAATGCATTAAAAGCCCAGTTACTTTACTTTATTGACTTATTTCTCTGCATCTCCAGTGCAGTCAAACGTTGTCTTGGGCAGGGGGAGGGGGCATCTATAACAGCACTCCTAAAACGTCTCTCAGCCAATCAGATTGTGGTGTCAGAACTAACTGTGGTATAAAGTTCATTTTAATACTTGTATAAAAGTCAAACATAGTCACAGTATTCTATGAATGTTCAAGTACTCCTTCATCCTCTATTTATGATTAAAATGTTTTGTTTGCTATTAGGCAGCCCTGAGCTGGTTCTGGCCCTGACTGGTTCTCACAGTCAATCCTTTAGATAAGGGTAGTACACAAAATGAAACCAATAACCACTTTGGAAGACCGCTTTAGGCTTCAAAGATAAGCGCATGTGCCTTATGACATGTCCTGCTGTTTTTATACATGGAGAAGACAATGGGAACACTGGCAGCCCAGTGGAGCCTCGTTAGCCGGGCCCAGTATTAGCAGCAGCATCCTGTTTAGCACGTGATTAGCACCAGGGACCTTGCAGTGTTTACACTGAAGTAGCCCATTCTCTTTGAGAGGTAAGCTTAAACAAGCAGGCCATGTTTTCTTTCCAGTGACACATATAGCTGCCACTTATCCAGAGTGACTCCAGGGCTGCCACTGGCCAGGCTCAACGATCAAAAAAGTGATACTAAAAAAAAAGTCTAGTTTGCAAAGGGAAATTTATGATAATGGGTTGTTGAATAACTTTTAAATTACAGGGAGACTAACTGAACTCTGGTTAGCATCACAGTGCAGCAGTCATTACAGTTTTTTAGTCTTTAATGGGTGCAGGTGGGACCTGTTAGGCAATGGTCCTATAGCAGTTAACCCTTGTTATCACTGCACATCACTAAGGTCCTTTCAACACATTTTTAGCCACATATATGATTTATAGCTACTGCAAACTGTCAGCTATTAGTCACAATGATGGTGAAAAGTTCACCTTTGCTAGATATTAGGGAACATGTGCACATGCATGTTTACAGACCAGAATAAGTCACCATATGGCACACGTGATGATATGTCATGATTCATTCTGCAACACCTGACTTGTTTTTTCACCTGTTATATTGAACGTTTTGGTGAACACTTGACATTGTTTACTGGATGTCATAATGGCTCTGCGTTGAAAAAAATGTTGTGGCATTTTATATTGTTGGCCAAATGTCTTTAACCAAATATCGATTCAAACTAAAACTTAAACTGAAATTTCCAATAAAACTAATTTCAACCCTCAACCTCCAATTCCAGCCCTAATACTGTCTCAATTGAGTTCTGTCAAATATAGTGTTGACAGTTGCATGTATATGTGCACTTAATACTGTGATCATAATCATATTTACGCAGCTGTCTAGTTTTTCAAGTGGTCACGTAAAAAACATACTTAGATTAGTGTAAGATCCAGATATCTGATTAAGAAATGCAATAAAGAGAGCTGGATTTTGGCTCAGTAATTGGATTGCACAGTGCATGTATCCTCTTATTCCAATTTCTTTTTGGGTTCCTCAGTGAAAATGACCTGAGGTACCAGAAATAAGCAAACAGCACTTAACACAGCACCTGTGAGATGGCAACAAAACATATTTGTAGTGATGCTGATGATGTGTGTGTGCATATTATTAGGTAAAAAAAAAATCCAGACATGAAGTTGGGTTGTGTTCTGTGAGCTTATTGGCTGATTGCCTGACATACAGAATGTAGACCTGGAGTTTCCCGTTATCTGATTATTCAAGTGCATGTAAACACACTCGGTGCGTTACCAATTTGAGCATAAGCTATTGGGATCCATTAAAAGAAGAAAGCTACCTGTACAGTATTTGAGCCAGACTCTACTGGAATAAACTGGCCTTAATCCAACTGTAGTAATCCTACAGGAACCCAGTGTGTATATGTAATCTGGATCTCACAAACGACTTCCACTTGGAAATATTTACACGACCAGTCAACAGGAAGAGGAACTCCTGAAAAACTCTGAAACCCGAGCATAATGTATATGTAAGGATTTTTCTGGAACTAGGCTGGTATTCGAGAATATCCGTGCAGACTCTAAGAACGATGTGAGAAGTACGAACTTATCAGTTTGGACTGGATCCATTTCAAGTTCAAGGCATATTTTAACATCACACACAAGTTTGTCTAAAGTCCAGAAAGCTGTCTTTAGGATTTTTTTTTTTGCTTGATGTAGGATATGTCCCAACTAAGAAGCGGTCTTTCAAGGTCAGTTTTGTGCCCTCCCTCTATTATAACCACATTTCCCTTCATTTTGCATATCAGTACACGTTCAAATTCCTCCACTTGCGTAAGCACAACCACACTGCTCCCACAAAAACACACTTTCAGGCATGCTGAGACATCACTTTTTTTTAAATGTCACACTGTAACTTAGTTTGGCCTTTCCCCACACAATCAAAATAATTTCTCCCTGCATGTGTTGACGGAATGAAGCTTATGTTTTCAGCAAAGCTCCTTCTAAAATCACTTTTACGACATGGCTGCACTGCACTGTTCTCAAGGTTTTCATATGAGCTGTCCAGTCCACATCCTTACTCATAGCCCAGTACAACTTTTTAAATCATCACATCCAGCCCTGTACTTGATCCTGTTAGGTGGGTGGCAGTGGTTAGTGGTAAAATTTGTGTGGCTAAGCCTGTTTTCTCCATTTAAAAAACTGTGCTCATAAAGCTGTAACTAATGCCTTTATTATATTATTGACATTGACAAATTATTCTCATCATGCACAGTGAGTTATGCATAACTGCCATAGATGTTTGTTGTATATTTTAAAGTTATTTCCACTCTGTGACTTTAGCCATTGGATGAAGTAATGCTTTCGATGCTAAATATAGGGCAAACGTCTTGCTTAAGCCTATCGTACTCTTCAAAGGTCTAATCATATCCTTGTTCCCTTGCCGTGTTTATTTTTGTACATTTAACCTTTAATTACCAGACTCAGAATCAATCTTTAACAGGTCTTTCATTTGTTAAATTGTTTTTGACCACTGAAATTATCTGGATTTAGCCTC
Source organism: Crenuchus spilurus (assembly GCA_036984385.1). Lineage (NCBI taxonomy): Eukaryota > Metazoa > Chordata > Actinopteri > Characiformes > Crenuchidae > Crenuchus > Crenuchus spilurus. The sequence goes on from BRDA01059743.1 coordinate 42,507, forward strand.
CAATAAAATGTTCCCACATTTGCAAGTACTAACACAAATTAACTGCATGGCTCTTCGTTTTAAATCTAAAAGCCACTTCTAATGGATCCAGTTTGGTGCTAATGATAAATGATGTTGGTCACTTCTGTCCATGTAACACTAGAATGTACCATGTATTATGTTTAATAATTTGATATTGATTTATTTGTCGAGTAGCTACCTATAGATTATCAACTTGGGTGAAACAGCAGTCTTAGGTTAAAGATTAGTATTAGAACAATGGTTATGTTTAGAATGTTGAGGGTCATGTTATAATTCTGTTAAGTGCTGTTTTATTACAATAGCATTGTTATGAATAGCTATTGTTATAATAGCATTGTTATGCTTTATTGCTCTAGCATTTTTGATAATAACTGCCCAAATGACACTGAACATAACTTTAAACCCAGTGTGGCTTTTTGCTAATATGCTTTGTTGAACACCAAGTTGTTTTTAATTTAAACAATGAATATACCAATATGGTTGGTAAACAAGATAAATACATAACTACATAACGGTGATCTTAAGTTTTCCTGAAGAGGTTCTAGCTAATTTGATCTTAAAAACAAAATGCACCTAGATATAGGCTTTTATATCTTAAGTTGTTTACTGAGCTTTTATTTTTTTTTAATATGTATATAATATTTAATATAATTTAATTCAAATTGATAATTTAATTATAATTTAATATAATATATAATTTTTTTGTTGTTTTGTCTAATTTTGCAGGTTTTTAATTTTTAATTTTTGGTAAACACCTTCCACAGAAAACACTTCCAAGTGTCTCTTTTTTAAAATCCAATATTACAGAAAAAGAAATAAGTACAAATATTACGCTCAATATTAAAATAACTTATTTGAATAATCAGGATTTCATTCTATACATCAATAATCACATTTTTAATCCAATTCCAAAGAGAGAATATTGTCATATTTAATTCAACTAGTAGATGACTACTGGAGACTAGTATTTGCCCGAGTTAATTCTGCATTTTTGTACAAATTAAATCAGCTTTTTACAAGTTACAATAAACAATAACCAAATATATGAAATACTAAATTATATGGGTTTCTCACAAAGTTAACCACACAGGTTTAGAATTTACATTTTGCATTCGTCACAATACATCACTATCCCGCTGCAATCAAATGTGAGTGGAGCAGTAGAAATCATTCACTTAATGTGTTTTGCATTCAGTTCACTTCAACTCCACTCCAGCTTTACTTATTCCTGCTCCTCATGTGCAACCTGTTTAAAGAGAAATGCTTCTTTTTTAATATCAAAAAACAAAACAAAAAATATGAGATTAAAAAACAATTTATTAGAACTTCAGGGATTACAGAATGTGTCTACAGAGCACTCTGACAAGGAGTACATTCCTGCCACTCCACTTGTATACTCTGGTCTCTGCAAAAATACTTTGAGAACACTTGTGAAAATGGATGGTGCAGTTGCATTACAGGCCATTGTCTTGGAGCAAGATAAAACACCAACGCTCCAACATGAAAACCTGCTTCTCGGTCCAGGCAAAATTTCCTTTTTTTTGCTCACTCTAACTCTGCTCACATTCTGTACTGCCAACATACTCTCATACTGACTTAGTTTGTTATAACGACTGTCATGAATACAGAAGAATCTGATCCAAGATCAGTCTTCTACCAGCCCTGCTGGTATTAAAAATGATCAAACCTTCCAGAGCCTTTTATGAGTCATTGTCTCAGTCCATTTGGCTTTTAGTAAGGTAGCTGAAACCCCCACAGCTCAGGCATGATGCCTAGCTCTGGCATCTCTTTTGTGTGCATCACACCGAGCCCTTTTATCCACCTCCTGGAGCCCTGTCTCTAATTAGCCCCAGGTGTATGGCATTAGAGGTGGTGCTTCAGGCCCAGGTGAGGTCCATTGTTCCCATCTATTCATTGTCACTGTATTTGAATGGAAATATCAAATCTGAATGGAATGCCATGTCTGACATATGGAAAAATGTAAATATGATTTCTAGATGCCTTTTAATAAAATGACATTTAAAGCTTTTTGAAGCTAATCAAAGTGAGAAAATATTTTGAAGTGAATCAACTACATGATGTGAAGAGATTTTACTGCCGCTATTTTGCTAATAAACATTTAGCTTTTCAGTTGTATATTTGTCACTGCAGGCTTGCTGCAAATATTGACTCTCTATTAAGCCCTACCTACTTCACAATAAGAGATAACTTTAACACTAGCATATACACTTTACAAAACCTTTAGAATGTGGTGGGTGTAGAGTTATTAGTACTTACTAGGTGTGTGTGTGTGTCCTTGTATTTCTCCCTGGTGGGGACAGAAAGTCCTCTAATGACAGAATGCATGTCAGATCTGTAAAAGTGGGGACATTTTGCTGGTCCTTAAAAGAAGTGTGACATTTTCATTACAAACATTTTTTGGAAAAATTTAAAGAGCAAAAACACTGTCCTTTAACTAACTTTGACTAATGTTTTACCAAAATTAAAGTATTACCAAAGTGTGTTTGTGTGTATGTACGAGGTTTATGCCATGTTGTGGGGACCAAAACCTTTTTAAACACTCACATTGTGGGGACCTTTCTCCCTTGTAGGGACTACATGCAGGTCCCTGCAACATAAATCATGAAATTTTAATATGAAGACAAGTTCACAGAAACAAACGTGTGTGTGTGTTTGTGTACTCATTCTTATTGCAATCTGTCTTGACTTCAACAATGTGATGACAAAAATGAGAAAGTTTTCTTTTCTAAGCACAGTTGAGTACAGAGTGGCTAAAGCAGGGCATATCTGGGAAAGGGTTTGTGCATTGAGCCACACAAGTAGATATGGGATTAGTCACTGAGCACTTCTCTGCCAACCTTCACACTGCTTCGCCAATGGCCATAGCGCACCAACTATGTATAAATAGCCCTACCAACCATGCAAAATACAACTTAACAACTCAAAACAACCCCGAGTTACAGCTATCAAATGCAACATCAGCCGTTGACTTTATTCCGTGGCCATTGTCTCAACACTGTGATCTGCAGACATGGGAGCTGGTTTCAAAAACATTCACATTATGAAGACAAAAGTCCTCTTTAAAAAATACTTAAAATATAAACAATTCTGGCTGTTTAAAATGGCAAATGTATAATATTAGTTGTCAAAAATGGCCAACACTTTTTTCAGGTTTACAGTGAATTTCAATTAATAACTCTTATTACAGTGTCTCCTAAACAGCACTGACTAATCTGTGATGTCTGGATGTAGTTTAAGTGGACAGAGAGGCATTTTGGCATATATATACACTACTGCTCTAAAGTTTTAGAACAGTTTTAGAAAGTTTTTGAGTGTTTCAGGTATGCACCTAGTTGGTCAGGGGTTCATCCTACAGCAAGATAATGACCCAAAACATAAGCCCAAGCTCTGCCAGAACTACATCAGGAAAAAACAACAAGATGGTCAGCTTGAAAACATGGAGTGGAGCACAGTCTCCAGACTTAAACTCCATCCAGCTGATTTGGGATGAAATGAAAAGCAAAGCAAACCTACAAGAGCCAACATTTATGTGACGTTCTGCAGCAGATTTGTGAAGAACTGTC
>BRDA01059749.1:3915-14590 GCA_036984385.1 Crenuchus spilurus
TTAGGTGAGTTTGTCGAGTGAGAAACTACAACGATTGGGACCAGAGTGTAGTCACAGTACTCGAAGACTGTCGTAGTCCTCGAGACGACGTCCAACTACACTTGTTTCCGACTCGGACAATTGAAAACCTAGTAGGGAGAGAGGTCCCCCTATTAGATTCCATCTCCCTCGAACGGAGACTGAAACGTAGAGGTGTAAAACTCTTCTGTGACACAGCTGTTAACTGAAAGCCATTCCAGGTGACTACCTCATAAAGCTGACTGAGAAAATGCCAAGAAAGCTGCATCTAAACAAGAGGTGCCTAATGTGAAGGTCCAAACTTTTGACTGGTACTGTACATCCTTCACTGCTAGTATGAAATGTAGTTGCTTAAGACCTCTGCCATGTTGTAATGATTGCATAATCTATTTTTTCATATCAATCGATTTTATTTTTCATAAATCATACATCAACATTAAACTGGTGTAACAAAACCCCGCCCTTTCAACCTTCAAAGAGGTAAAATCGTGTCTTCTCAAAATGTGGAGATGCAAAGTCAGAGGCAAGCTCCCTCTACCTTAGATTATCCCCCTGGAGAGAGGGATGATCCAAAAGTTAACAGGCTCAGCCTTTGTTCACATCAACCTGCAGCAGAGCTCCTGATGCTGTCAGAAGCTCATGACACTGATGTGAGACCAGGGTTAGCAACATCAAAGAGTGAGCTGTTTGAGTGGATTAGAGCCAAAAGTTCTCCACAAGAGCCTGGGCTACACTCATATGACGTGATCCCATCACTACGCCAGCCTGTCTCAGCCTGTGCTTTATGGATCCCCTCTACATCCATTAGCACATAGACATGGAGGAGTCAGCAAGGTGCCATTAGCTTAATCCTCCCGCTGTCCTCGCAATGCAAAACAAACAGCAGAGGCAGCCGTAAATGCTTCTATCTGACCCTGGAAAGGTCAAACCATAAGCCACTGAGTCAGGGAGTCTGCTGACCACCTGAGCTCAGAGAGGAGGTCAGTTGGCTCCCATACTGGGCCCTTCAGCAGCTGACATTCATTTGTTTGAAATGGAGAATGGACGTGTGGAACCTCAGAGGATACAGGGGCATCTGGGCACGAGGCAAGACAAGATCATCAAGTAATTAAAACTTAAAATTGATGTTGAGGAGTTGGTAATGGAAAGTGAATTGGATCAAGGGCTTATATTCATGAGTGGGGTGGGGAATTATAGAGGGAACATTTCAAAAAGGAGTTCAAAGGAGTCTCTGATATCTGATCAACTGGAGGGAGCTCATTCTTACCCTCCCTTCTACCCCATCACAGACCTCAGTTCAAAGATCTGCTTCTTCGAGGAAGATCTGCCATAAAATCTCCAGTTTTGGTGGAATGGAGGAATTAGTGCAGGCTGAGGAGGAAAACAATGCCAGAAGGCTGCGATAGACATTACAGGATCAATCAAGCCTTACTTCAGTGGCATTGCCAGGATTTTATGACAGGGTGGGCCTAAATGTATCTTATAATAATGCTACTTTATTAAGGGCAACATAAATCAGCTCTTTCACCATTATGTTTAGTTTCTTCACATTTTACCCATTCTAATTTAAGCAATTTAAGCAGTGGTGGCTTGTTAATAGAGGGTGCTAGGGCACCATCCTCCAAATGTTTTTTTTTTCTTTTAATTTTTAAAATAAATTTTTTTTAAAAATAATCAACATCTATGTATTATAAGTATACAGTATATGCTCAATAACATGTTATATAATAAGCATTTTTGGGGGAAATGAGCTTCCCGCTTCATTGTCTCGCTTTTCTGAAGCAACAGAAATATTACCCAGTCAGAGAAGCAGCAGCCAATCACTGACCTGCTGACACAAGATACAACATCAATTTAGTCAAATCAGAGTCCTTGAATCTGTTGCCTTCATTTATGGCCCCCAGCAGAGTCAGTCAGTGGTGGAGTAGGAACGTCTGATGTTATTGATGTAATACATGTGTGTAGAAATGCTAATATTTAGTCTTAATAGTGTTTTTGCTCATTTTATTGTATATGTTAGTGAAGCAGACTCAGTTGGTAATCTAATGATACATACTGTACTTTCTATCTTTACACATTTACATGTAATGAGAGTTTTCATTAACTATTAGTCTTTAATACCAATTAAACAGTTGTGCTCAATTTTTCACAGAGCACTGCTATCCTGCAGTTTTTCACCACCTGACACTGAATTTAGGTAGTAGGTTTGGGACTGAAAGGTCGCCAGAACGGGTTTTCGAACCAGCAGGAAAAATAAATTCACGGCTTGAGCAAGGCACCCAACCCTCAACTGCTTCCTGGGCACTGTATCAGGTGGCTGCCCACTGCTCTGGCTATGTGTGTGCACTGGGAAAATGCAGAGAAGAGCTTCCCTAAAAGGATCAATAAAAACTTCTTCTTAACACTAACATTTCTTTCCATGATATGCTTCACTAGTCCTGGTTTAGGTCAGGGGGTGTCAAACTCCAGTCCTGGAGGGCCGGTGTGCAGCACAGTCAGGTGATTTCTCTGTTCTGACACTACAATTAAACCCTCTGAGTTGAATCAGGTGCGTCTGATCAGGATGATCACCCAACTGTGCAAGAATCCGGCCCTATAGGACTTGAGTTTGAAACCCCTGGTTTAGGTGGTAGAGTGGGTTTTCCACTAATCACAGCTTAACTTACTTAACTGACATGCCCTTGCATAAAGTACCTAAACTACAAATGCTCTCCAGGTGCTGCAAGGAAGATTCCAGTCATTCAGATGTACTTACAGACTGTGCACCACATTTTAATGACTGTGGTAAGGAACCCTTTGGAGTGGAGGAGGCAGACACATGGGGATAAAAATCAGCAAAGCTTTACTGAAGATGAATGAGAAATTATTGTAAACTTAAAAAGTCATAAGGTCGAGATAACACAGGGCAAACTGGAGTAACACAGGCAAGGCAAAAATAGAAGGCATAGGTCGATACTGAAGGGAGGAAATAAAAGGCAACTAACAATAACAAAAGAGAAGAGCTAAAGGCAGAGTCAAGATACAAAAGAGGGTCAAATCCATAGATGAACTATCAAAAATGTAGCGCTTGGGATGCTGCTGAAAACAGAGGCTATACTTCACAATGAACCTCTAGAGAGCTTATATAAGAGTCTTTAATTAGAGACAGGTGATTCTCATCAGAACTCCGTGGAGGCCAACCTCGCAGTCTGCCTCTGATTGGTTAGTCCCGTCAGCTGATTATCAGCAGTATTTTGGGAGTTGGGAGTTTGACAGGGCTGTGGAGCTGGTAGGAGGTGTGACAAATATACTGGTATTTAGGAATAAAATAAAAGATAAATGTGTATTCAATGTCTAAATGACTTTATAGGTTTTACAGCATACATTTCGAAAGTAAAGTGAATGAAGACTGAAGCGTGTGTCTTAATGAATATCCCTACTGAAGAATGAAGGGTTTCTGATGCACGTCATGCAAACAAAAACAAACTAATGAACTGGCCAGATGAGGTGTCTCAAACCCTCTTTGTACACTGTATAACAATCATATTTATAGAATTCTACTGATTTAATTCATTTGTAATTGATGCACATATATTGCATTATTACCACTGATAAGCTGACAGTCTTTTAGAAAAATAAACTAAGTTAAGCTATAGTGTAGAGTGGGCCTCAGATGAATTCTCCCACCTGCACGATGAGGCGGTGAATACCTCTACACTACAGCATGTGATCAGTCTCCTTGATTGTGCAGCATTAGGTGTCACTGAGGTTATAAATACTTCAGGACATGCATCACTGTCAGCCAGACCAGCTAAACAAGAGCTCATAAAGGCTGACAGTGGTTTGCATTGGCAATTAGAAAAAAAATGCGCTCCACCAAAGGCTGGACAGGAGGGAAGATGGACAAATACGGGCGAGGGCTGGCGAGAGGCGGATCTGCCTCGACTTCTTGTTTATGCTCTGGATAAAAGGTCAGCAGGCCTCGAAAGTGAAGCCAGGAGAGCGGACAAAAGGCCTTAAGCTTTGAAAGACAGGGAAGCTTTTCCGGCTAGAAACATTCCCGGGGTTTATTTCTCTGTCCTGTCATTTAAAAGCAGATTGTGCACTACAACGGGCTGACAGTAAGGCAATTAAAAGAGGAGGGTGATAAAATATCCATATGCCACAGCGTTTAACGAGCCAACAGGTTCATTCTCCCAACACAATGAGAATCACTCAATATCTGTCTTCTGCTCACTGACTGAAAGGTCAGTTTACAATTGCTTGTACCTTTCTTTTTTTCCCCCATTCATTTTCTCTCTCTCTCTCTCTTGCCCTCGTTCCATTCTCCCTCTTTCCTTTCTCTATCTTGCTGAATAACCCCCATTGCCTGTTTACTTTATGGGCCCCTGAAAGCAATTTCTCCAACGACAGAATGTTATTGTGGCAGATTAAATGCTGCGAAATCTTGTGTGGCACCTGAGTAGCACAGGCTCTACTCACCTGCTCTCAGACGTACTGTAAGAAAGCAGATGTGGCAGGTCGCTGATAATGTCTTACTGAGGAGGCCTTCCTCATCAGGGGAAACAATAGAGACACAAATTTACTGACTGGCAGAGATGGAGGGAGGCTGTTATTATCACCTCAACACACAGAGGCTGTTAAGGACTACAGTACTGCTCAATCCTTGTTTATTCCAAAACCAAGGCTATTACAAATGAGATTAGCCTGCTTTTTTTGGAGTAACTATCTCTACTTTGCAAGGAGCATTGCTGTGAGGATATGATTGCATTCCATGACAGTATCATCACCTCATCCAAACTGCTCTGTTCATCCCAAAAACAATGAGAACACATTCCCACTGCTCCATAACTCAAGGCTTTATACCCCTCTAGCACACACCTGGCATTAGACATGGTGCCAGTTGGTTCATCCTTAGTCCTATTCTATTGGAACTACTTCTCTACAGGGACTAGACAAGCGGTGCATTTGCACATCTGTGTCAACAATGAGTGCAAATTAAAATACTTGAATACATTCATTAGAATGTATAAAACACACATTTGGACATATAGTGTAAATGACTCAAATGAGATTTAGAAACAAGAACACAAAAGCAGAGAGGATTGCTTTTTGTATTAGAGTAAAGGTGCACAGCTGGTAGACCAGTAAAAGCAGGTGATTTCATTGGGCAGATCCTTCTCTTTAACAAGTGTAACTGGAGGCTTTCATTAGCCTTAATAAACACAATGTGATGACAGACGTGTATATTAATAATTAATTAACTAAGTTAATTAAAAGTTAACTAAAATATGATAACCTCAATACAACCTAAATATAATCAACCTCAATAAGCACCTGTATTCAGCAGAATAGGACATATTACTCCTTTAATAAGCACTACTAAACACACAAATAGGATGTGTGCAGTTTTCAACTAGAGTACATCTTTAGAAAACATGTACATGTCCCATGATGCTAAAATATTGTACTAAATATGTTGGCGACACTGAAACAGAATACTTTCCTGTCACCCTTATGCCCCAGTATAATATATGTTATCTGGCCTCTCCTTGCTTGTTACTTTACTAATATAAGCAATATGCAGATATGTGGACATCTGTTGGTAGGTAGTATCAGTAGTTGTAGGCCTTGAAGCTCATTTAGATTAAACCTGAAATGAAGTTTCTTTCTGTACCTCATATAACCTGTTCAAATATTCTAATGGAACCAAGACAAATCAACATTGGTGGCTGCACTGCTTTGAGTTTCATCTCATGTTATTTTCTTTTATCAGATCCATCACAAGATTGAAATTCTACCAGCCTCTTCGCTTTCTCATCATGTCCTCCAAATCTTCATAGGGAAGACGAGAAGAAGGCTTGCTTGTGCCTTCAGCCATATTGCATCAACTCAAAAGCTTAAGTCATATTAATACTACACCCCTGCAGACTTTCATTTTCCATCAAAGGCCGTCATATCTGTGGGCCGGCTGGAAGAGTCGGACCCGTGGAGACGAAGCCGACAGATTAAATCGGCATTACTGCTGGTCATTTTCACAGCTTCAGATAAAGCCAGCAAAAGATAAAGTTTCCTCTTTTCTTCTCTCATCTTCGTGGGAAATCAACGCCCATCAACCAATCTCCTCAAGTTAGGGCTCAATCAGACTTGACAGGGTACATTTGACCACACACTTTCACTCGTCTTCCATCTTTCTAACTTTTAATTCTTTTTTTTTTTTATCATTAACTGCAGCTCTTTCATCTGGCTTTTTTAATTTACTCTGAGTTTGTCTTTCTGTGTGCTCATTTCCCTCTGTCCAGATTCCACTCTTCATCTTTCACTTGCTGTATTTTTTCTCTTCATCACCCCCCTCGTCTCTAAGGGCTGAGTCAGAAAGCAGGTCTTCTTATTCTCACACTGAGTGAGTGACAGCTGCAGCTCAGACAAAAGCAGGCTGATAATACTGCTGGCTTACTGCGCCCTGACTTCATCCACTCATCACACTGACACACCACTGCGCCCTCGACACCCCCCCTCACCACCCCCCGGCCAAGTGCCCTGCACTCTGAGGGGCGGTTCTCCCTAATAAGCCACCCTACTGTGGACGAGAGGCATGCTTTTTGTTCCTGTCTTTGTGCTCCCTCTTCTCTCCGCATGGCCTCCAGCACCCTATTCACAGAGCCATGAGGCGTGACAAAGGAGCGGCAGGCCCGATTAGAGAGGCCACGGGCGGCTGGCAAGGCAAAGAGCTCTGCCAGTGCATTACGACCCCCATTGTTATGGAGTAGCGGATGCCAACTGCCAAAATTAGGGGTGTACAATTTTGAATAGAACTTGAAAATCGATCAAAACGAGAATTCACTCTATAAATGAAGATGGTGAGAAAGAAGAGAGGAGGCGAGAGAGATATGGCATGAGAGGCTCACTCACCTAGCATCCTCAATGCACCTGTCTAACAATTAACCCTTCTCCTATTGCACAGATTTCAACCAGCTGTATGCACAAGTGGAAAACTGTTTGTTTACTTATTATCATGGTGCACAAGCTAAGGAAGTCACATGTAAGCTTGCAACACAGGTAAGGTTTTAAGGCTAACAGTATGTTTACAATTGTAACTACCATTTCACATCCTGTTCACTCAAATAAAGAGTCCTGCTTGATCCAAGGTGTGCAAGCCACTGGAATTCAGCAGATTTCTATTTTATGCAAATTAGTCTGGACACTGAGTAGATTGGACTTCATCAAAAACATCAACCATTAAATGACGGCCACTCATATTAAAAGCTTTCATACTCAACACTAATTATATCACAGCTAGTTCTGACCCTGCAATCTGTCTGGCAGAGAGATGTTCTAAGAGTGTTGATACTACACTCTTTAAACTCTTTAAGTATTACTCCGCCACTTACACATAACCTTATGACCCTGGAAATGCAGAGAAACAGTAATGATGTGTTGATTCAGATCAAACTGGCAACCTTCTGGTCACGAGGCTGCTTAACCACAATCCCACAGCTGCTTCAGGACTATGAAAGTGATGATAAGCAAGTTAACTTGCTAGATGGTGTGGATGACTGATGGTGTGGATGACTGATGTACATTATGAAAATACACAAACACACTTATAAATGTAAGCATGCAAAAGTAATACAGGTCTCACTGTAAAGCTTGATTTGAAATGAGAAAATAACTAAGAAAAACATGATAATATTGCTCTAGAAAAGCCTGATTTGGCACTGAAACATCCACAAGCATCATCCAGACAGACCCAGTGTAGCAGAATGTGGTGTGAAGCTCAGATCAAGATTTAGTAATACATTTGATGATGTTAGCTGCATAACTTTGTTACACAGCTATGTTATCTTTTCTGTAAAGCATTGCAGTAAACATGACCTCTTCTCTGCCTGCCACTGTTTTTCTTGATTCTTCTTACTAATTTTTTTATCCCTTTTTAAAATTATTTTTACAATTTTTATCATTTTCTTTTTGATCATTTGATCATGTATTTCTTTAAGATTCTTCATATTCTTTGCTTTTTATTTGACAGTTTTTTATTATTTGTATTAGAACTTTGATTATTTACATTTTATTTCAGTCATCTGAATTAATTTGGCCTCATTTTAGTTTCCTTTTTTGTTCGTATCCTTTTTTTGTTTTAATTGTCCTTTCTATTAACTTCTACATTTTACTTACAATTTAATTAGCTTTATATACTCTATTGTTTTTTTATGTATTTTATTAGTCATGTTTTTATTATTTTACTTATTTTACATTTATTTGAGTTATTTTTATTATTATTACATTTTTTTATTGTTTGACATGTTCTTTCAACTTATCAGTCCTTTTCTATGTATCAGCTTGGTTATGAGGGTCACCCTTAATGCTCTTGAAATTAAGCTTGATTGGCTGATTGATTGATTGATTGATTGATTGATTGATTGATTGATTGATTGATTGATTGATTGATTGAATGACTGATTGATTGATTGATAAACTAGCAAAATAGCATATTTATTTCAGAGACCAGCAAGTGCTCAGTGTATACTTACTAACAGTCACTAGACAAAAAGTATCTCAAACCTCACACATAGCCAGACTGACGAAAGATACACAGCTCTTTGGGTTGAGACAGAAGAGCTCTTGCAAACAATAAAAGAGGAGAGATGATAATGAAGGCGGAGGAAGGTGAAGCCACTCTGAGCTGTGGAGTACACACAGGAGTGAATGCGAAAGCACACCTCCAGCTCACTGCTGCTTCCCATGAGAATCCAGAACTAACCAGGCTGGCTCTTTCACACGCCACACTGCCACGCTCTCAAAATCCCCATCACTGTCTCTCACTCTGATTTTCCTCCTCAAACTTTCAGCTCTCTCGGCCCCGCTCACACTGTCTCTTTCTTTGTCTGGAGAAGGAGCGAGACTAAATCCTGCAGCTGTTTCGTCTCTCTCTGAACATGTGCCCCCTTCTGCTCTGTCTTTCTCTCTGAAGACAGAGAGGGTTATAGTTAGAGCACAGCACACACAGCTTTTGTGTCTTATTAGTCATTTTTCACAGCCACACTTAATGCGGTGCTGAAAAGCGTTCAAATGGACAAAGAGACAGAGAGGCAGATTTAACTAAACACAAACTAAGTTAAGCTTAGTACAGAAGCAAGAATGAATGTGGACTAAAGAGGAACAAATCACAGAAAGGATAGACCGATTAATTGGTCAGCCGATTAATTGGGCCGATTATTACCATAATAGTTCATCTTCACTGCACAATAATCTGCATTGCTTAGATTTAACTGAGGACAAACTTAGTTAAGACTAGTACGAAAGCAAGCATGAACAAGGACTGAAGAAAACAAATCACAGAAAGTAAGGACAGACAGATTAATTGGTCAGCTGATTAATCAGTCGGCTGAATAATCGAGTCGATTATCGCCATAACTGATATTCTGCTTTGCTCAGATTTAACTGAAGGCAAAGTAAATTAAACCTACTACAGAATCATGCATGAATGAGGACCGAAGACAAACAAATCACAGAATGATGTCAGATGGGAACAACTCTGGCAAGCGGTACAGAGCAATCAACACACCACAGTGGACCAGTTAACCTCTATAATGAACACAGGAGCAATGATGAAAGTATCAGTGATCACCATTGTGCAAACACTGTTATATCTTGGCCAAAGCAGATGAATGGTTAATGGTCATAATATTCTGATATGACCATGTATATCAGCCATTGGCCACCTGCACTCACCATGGTCAGCGGTCCATATCCCAACTCATATCAGACAATCACAAACAGAAACAAGAAATTTGCTCTATTTTCATTTAAACAGCACAATGGATGGAAATACTTGTATGTACACAGATCTGACATAAATACAGCCCAAATGAGCCAAATTACCCCATTATTAGAATGGAAAATAAAAGAAAACTGCTTTGAAATCAGAAAATAGTCTCTAATAGGACACTGGCTGAGGCTGAAAACTCCACACACAGCCATCTGCAGCTGTTCCAGTAAAGAGCCATAATACAAGCGTAGCCTAGACCTGAATCAATTATTAAACCTCTGCTCTCCATCTCATTCCTCCAGTGCTAATGTTGTGTATTTACTGTCTGGCAGATTAAGGCCCTGATCTCTTTCACAAACATTGCCTGGCTGCTGTCCATAAAGATGCCACAAGAAGTACACTGAAACAAAACTGACACATGCTGATGGACCCAAACAACCAGACGCTCCTGCTTTAAGCCCTGACACTGTTAATCTCTGGCCAAACTCTTTGAGTAAGTCTTCTAGGCAGACTGGCACCATTACAAAATCAAATTAAGCTTGCTGTGCTCTCTGTATTTTAATCCAGGATCATTCAGTGACATTGGGGTGCATTGCACATTGGGGTGATCTGTTGGAATCCATCCTGCAATGAGAAATACAGCAAGTTAATACTGATGACTGCCCCGCACATAAAAAACAGGCCAACTTCCAAGTACATTTCAAACTCTTTATTTAGTGCTGTGAGGTGTGCTCAGGACTGGCCTGACTGACAGTAGCAGAGAGAGGGCAAGTCTGAAGTGAAGCTGGTTTAATCCCGCCACATTGATTAGGAGCCACTTGTGCTCTCACACACACAGAGAGAGAGAGAGAGAGAGAGAGAGAGAGAGAGAGAGAGAGAGAGAGAGAGAGAGAGAGAGAGAGAGAGAGA
>BRDA01059755.1:0-10524 GCA_036984385.1 Crenuchus spilurus
TTATGTGTTCACTCAGAGTCTGGATGACTTCAGTGTTTATTTACAGTGTAGGAACAACATTGAATAAAAAGGTGTGTCCAAACCTTTGACTGGTATATATATATATATATACATATTGTGTGTGTGTGTGTGTGAACCTCCAGTCACAACTGTCTCTGTGTCCAACTCTTCATATGCAACTGTTTTTGTGTGTCTTTATTTACCGGTATGTGTTCCATGTGCTGTGTTTACCTCCTGTCTTTGCCCTTGCCCTGCCCCTGTCACACCCTTGTCATCATGTCCATCTGTCCTTTAGATATTTTTTTTAGTGTTATATTTATATTCCCTCTCATGTCCACAGTCTTTATCAGGCATTTGCTCTACTCGCATGTTTATCACAGCCAGTTTACATGCCATGAGTCTTGGAAGTGTATTAACTTTGGTTTCAGCATCGTCAATAAAATCCACCCCTCACACTTGCATCTGACTCTCCTCATCTCCAGCGAAAGCAGACTGACAATATATATATATATATATATATTTATCGATGCATTAGCTAGATTAAAATGCATCATTTCGAACACGTTCTTCTTCATGTGAGAAAAGTCTACACATTCATTTTCTTTTATCTTGCTGCTGCTTGTGCTTCTAAAAACATCATGTCATTAGAATGAATACAAAAATGCATAAATACAGTAAATCACACTATATTATTTTGTTTTTAACAAAGTAGCTGATGTTGTGACCCAGATGTTCTCCTCAAAGCTCATCCCCTGAGAACCACAAATAACACTGACATGAACAGAGGTTTGGAAAGGGTTGATACATGGTTTGATGGAGCTGAACAAATCCATGTGATGGCTGAGGAGCATTTAAGAGAACATCTGAAAGCAACTTTTGTTCTTCTTTTATGTTTATGTCCACTTTTATGATTATTTGTATTCATTTTATTGATGTATGGTGTTTTTACTTAAGCCAAGATAAATGTTTTTAAATATCATGTGCATAAGACTTTTACACACTACTATAGACACTCATTGGCCTCTTTAATAGACGTGACATTGTATTTACACTCATTTTCCATTTTATCATCTCCACTGATCATACAGGAGCGCTTTGTATTTCTATAATTACAGACTGTAGTTCATCTGTTTCTCTGTATACTTTATTATCCTTTTTTCACCAGTTCTTCAGTGATCAGGACCCCACAGAGCAGCTATTATTCTCAGCACTGCAGTGACACCGATGTGGTGGTGGTGTGTTAAAGTGGATCAGACACAGCAGAGCTGCTGATGTTTTTAAACACCTCATTGTCACTGCTGGAGTGAAAATGAAGGACTAGAGGACCAACACACACTGTGCAGCAACAGATGAGCTGCTGTCTCTGACTTTACATCTACAAGGTGGCAAGTGTGTCTAATACAGTGAACCATCTCCAGCAGCTCTGCTGTGTCTGTTACACTTGTAGTAGCGCAACACACAGTAACACACCGCCACCCAAGGGCGTAACTTTGGGTCCAACATTGGGGGGGTCGAGCTGTCTGCCTATTTATTTATGTATTAAATCATTTTCTAAAAGGATTCAGGAGATTTTGGGTTAACCGTATTAGAAGTACATTGTAATGCTTTTACTACGTATTTATTTAACTTTCTTCTGCCAAATATAATAAATACAATATTTTACAGCAGTCTGTTCTCCACCGAGCATGTGAGAGTTTAATTAAACATTAAACTCTTTACTATGGGACTCTCATCTGCAGTCCTGTTATCAGTACTAATATTAGTTATTAATAACTAAATACATAAAATGTTGTGTGTGTATTCACTGATTAAAACTATATACTTGTTTAATGGGTTTAGTTTATTACATATTACAGGTATTGTACTGTACTGTGTGCGCAAATAACCACTTTTATCTTTTTAGTACCCACATGGCTACTCATTATGATAATTTATTCACGTAGAAAGAGAGAGAGAGAGAGAGAGAGAGAGAGAGACAGAGAAAAAGAGAGACACACACACAGAAAGAGAGACACACAGAGAAAAAGAGAGATACACACACAGAGAAAAAGAGAGAGACACACACATAAAAAGAGAGAGAGACACACAGAGAGAGAGAGAGAGAGAGAAAGCTAAGTGATAAAAGGTAACGTAACGTTGGTCCATAACAACTTGCTGAATACTTATATAATATCATTTTTTTAATCTTGACTCAAACATTATTACTCCTGTAGATGGATATCAGAAAGGTTTTGCTCGCAGAAGTTTTTGCCCTGGCTAGGCTACCTCAACCTGTGTCTGTGGCGTTATCGCTACGTTAGCTAACGTTATTCCTTGTAGCAAAACAGCCGAAATAACAGGGTTGGGTGATACCAAGTTTTTGTGGGGAAAGGGGGGGGTTACATTACCAAATGATTAAACATGCTAGTATTTTACCCAAAATTGATCATGAAAAAAGAAAATTAAGAAGTTATTCATGAAAGATGTTTTTGTAAATTGAAATTATGTGACTTTATTGGGGGGGGTTATAGTGATTGGATCAGATTATTTGGGGGGTCATAACCCCCCTAACCCCCCCGCAAATTACGCACATGCCGCCACCACATCAATACAGTGATATAAGAGTGATCAATCTCCCAAATACTGTATGTGGCCCTGTGGGGGTCCTGATTATTGAAGAACATGATATAGTTAAAGAGTTAAAAAAAAAAATTCTCCAATAAGGGCTTTTCAGAGGACAGCACATAATAATAATGCAGATTTGTCCTAGAACCCCACACCTAGAACCACGGAAGAACCTTTTGGCTTGAAACCACACATAATGGATCACCTATGAGGACCACATGACCACCATAGAGCAGGTGCCATCTTGGATCTTGCATTTTTTACAAATATGAAGGTGACATCAAAGAAAAATGTTGCTGAGCTTCATGTCAACTTAACTTGATTAATTCTTACATTAAACTGTGATTTTATGTTAAACCAGGAAATTGACCATAAGGGCTACAGGAAGTGTTTGAGATGGTGTTTGTGATGTTGGAGTGTTAAGTTATCCTTTTCTCTCATTCCTGATTAACGTTCACCAAAACATCTGAGGATGCTAGAACAAGCATCAACACTGTCTGTCTTTAAGATGAACAACATTCTGTGTCTTCAGAGTAAACAAGAGCCCTGACATGAGCCTTCAGATAGAAACTCAAACAGGTTAAATCAGGAGAACATGGCGAGCACTCAATTAGACCCCTACAGTCAATCCACTATTGAGATACTGCACATAAAGTTAATCTTTTTTTTTCTTTCTAAGTTTTTGCCAATTTTTATCCCCTTCCCAATGTAGTGGTAACCAATTAGCCCATCCCCTCCATTAGGCCTCTCCCCATCACTTTGCACTGTCCCTGACTCTAGGAGGGTGCAGGCAAGCACAAACCTCCGTTGCGTGTGATGCAGCCACCACCTCTTTTCGAACCACCACTGATACACCATCACTGGACAGTCTAACGCGCTCAGAGGAAGGCACACAGGGTCCCCAGCTCTGATTGGACCAATCCGTAGACGCCTGAGCCAGCGGACATTCCAATGTGAGAGTGATAGAGAGAGAGAGAGCGCCATCTACCCGCCCAGAGAGAGCACTGCCAATTTTTGCTCTCTTGTGCCCCTGCTGTTGATGGCAAACAGCATGACCAGGATTCAAACTCGCAATCCTCGGGTCATAGTGGTAGCGTCTTTGCCCACTGAGCCACTCGGGGCCCCAGGATAATCTTTACCACATGACCTGTACAGAAGAAAAATCACAGTTTGAACATGAGCATGAATAAAGGTCCATTAATATGATGCACCACTGTTTTACTGGTGAAATTCTCTACCAGAATGATGGGTCACACTCCTACCTTCACATTTGTACAACTGAAGTCAAATCAAGATGGCTACCATGTGGGTGACATGGGCTAACACGTTTCCCCCACGGCTTGTGTCTAAAATTGGATCACCATCTGCCAAACCGTTTTATACAGATGTTTGCTTACTTGTGAGCTGCCTCATACATTCATTACAACACAGTCTGATACAGGTTCTACATCTAAAGATCCTGAAGACGTTGAGTAATACCAGCCCAGTGCCAGGAAAGGTGACACAGTGACTTTTTACTCTTGGAGTGAACATGTGACACCTTATCAAAGAACACATTCATTCTCCAAATGTTTTAGATGGTGATTGAAATGGGTTATGTCAGTGCAAGGCTCTCACACTGTGTAGCATTTGAGCTGCTGCCCAGAACAGCTATAACCAGAACATACTGATATTTATCTAGTGGATGTTTTCTTGAACTTTGTTTAAAGGTACACAAGACCTGCAACACTAAAGCCCCCTGTAGCACCAGGAGCACTGAGGAGTTGCTATCTTTGGCCCTTGCCTGTACATCTTGGCTTTTCTACTCTCAACACTGTGGGCTAGAACATGCGAGGAGATGATAAGAGGTAGAACAGCTTTTGTAAAGTGATTGCAAGGGTCACCATTCACATAACACTTTCAGACACTCCTTCTTTTGGTGGGCATCCAAACGCAACTATCTTTTGGTTTTGGCCGCAGCATTACATACTCTAATCCATGCACAATGGTCACTTCTTCAGAAACCTCTTGTAGCTGCATCTTGCTGGTGTATCATGCACAGTTTCTGTTAGCTGTCTCATTCATTGGTGGTCAGTTTTTGACCACAGAGCTGCTCTTGTCTGGATGCTTTTGGTCAGTGGTCCACTCTCTGGCCAGCAGTTACAATAGCTGAGAATGGCGCACCACCCAAAGTAATATCTGGTTGGCAGTGGTCCTATGGCCAGAAACTGGATAGAGGCAGATCAATTGACCTACATTGTTATTGTTAGTGATCTGGTTTTATGACCAGAAGGTCGCTGGTTTGATCCCCGGACAGGTCATGACTGAAGTGCCCTTGAGCAAGGCACCTAACCTCAAACTGCTCAATAGGCACCATGGATAGGGCTGCCCAGTGCTATGGACACATGTTCTCACAGCCTAGTGTGTTCACTAGTGTGTGTGTGTGTGTGTGTGTGTGTGTGTGTGTGTTTCACTGCATGGATGGATTTCATGCGGATGTCTGCAATTTGTATGCAAATGACATTGACAAAAAGTTGTATCTAAAACAAGATTAGATGACTCCAAAGTGGACAGTACATGGTGGAATGGTGAGTGTATATCCATATCATATTACTGTTTTGATCCTTGTGCTTTTTACACACTTAGGAAATTAATTAATTTAACCCAATCCGTGCAGTGAAACACGCATTTACACACTAGTGAACACACACTAGGGTGCAATGACCACACGTGCCAGATGCGGTGGGCAGCCCTAGTCACAGCGCCCGGGGAGCAGCTAGAGGTTAGGTGCCTCGCTCAAGGGCACTTCAGTCATGACCTGTTGGATCTGGGAATCGAACTGGCAACCTTCAGATCACAAGCCCAGTTCTCTAACCACCAGGCCACGGCTGCCTATATACATATATTCCTAGACTGACTAGATAATACACATCATATGATCCTTAATTGTTCTCCTTCATGTGACAAACGTCTGGACACTCAGTCATAAATGTATAGTTATTTATTCTTTTATCTTGCTGGTGTTCATGGTTGTAGAAACATCATATATCATTAGAGTAAATATAAATATGCATAAATACAGTAAATCAAGATATATATTTTTGTTTTTAACAAAGTAGCTCATGTTGTGAGCTAGTATAAAGAACAAAGTTCAGATCCAGATGTTTTCCTCAAAGCCCCTCCCCTGAGAACCACAAATAACACTGACAGAGGTGTGGAAAGGGTTGATACATGGTTTGATGGAACTGAGCAAACCCATGTGATGGCTGAGGAGCATTTAAGAGAACATCTGGAACCAACTTTTGTTCTTCAAACTAGCTCAGGAGATACTGGATCATTATTGTTACTTTTTAACATTTTCATGTTTATGTTTATTTGTATTTATTCTATTGCTGTTTTCACTTAAGCCAAGATAAATGTTTTTAAATATCATATTTAGGTGCCTTTTACACTACTTTATACACTCACTGGCAACTTTACTAGACATTGCCTTTTATCTACTAGGGATGAGCGAGTACACCACTATCTGTATCTGTTCAACCATCTAAATCAGGGGTGTCAAACTCCAGTGCTGGAGGGCCGGATTCTTGCAGAGTTTGGTGATCTTCCTGATCAAACACACCTGATTCAGCTCAGCAGGTAATAAGCAGGTTTAATTGTAGTGTCAGAGCAGAGAAATCATCAAACTTTGCAGGAATCCGGCCCTCCAGGACTGGAGTTTGACACCCCTGATCTAAATGATCTGTACTAGGAGTGGGCAGGGCCTAAACCAGAATCGGGCTTGTTTTTACCGGAAGTGGGTGGGGCTTAAATCTGTACATTATTTTAAGTCTGATATTGTTATGGATTGATCAGAAGTTGCTATATGTATTGTTTATTTGAAAACTATTTACAGAACAGCCTCAAAATTGAGATTCAAATAAATGTTTTTGATCACAAAAGTAAGAGAACTATTTACTATTCACGAACAAGAGTTGACAAACACAATTTTATGATCAAACTGATTTGTTTTCTTTCAATTACTTATTTATGTATACTACTTAACGTCCTCTGCATTTTTTTCCACACAAAGTTAAACAATATTGATTAAGGTGTGTGTGTGTGTGTGTGTGTGTGTGTGTGTGTGTGTGTGTGAGACTGAGTGACTGTGGAGCCAGAGCTGTGCCCCACACTCTCACACATGCAAAGACGTGTCTGTGTAGGGAGGGGCGGGCGCTCTATGTGATTGGCCAATCACAGATTGTGAAGACAGTCAGTTACCCAATGAGGATTTTCCTTCAGCACGAGCACTGATATCGACGAGTTTTACTTATATTGTGATCGTACTCATCACAAATGCTTTATTGTACTGGATACTCGGCTCAACCCTAATATCTACACTTATTTTATTCACTCCAGCAGTGACACTGAAGCATTTAAGGGGGCAGATGTGGGCTTGTGGTGAAGGAACTAGCCTTGTGACCAAAATTGTCACCCACTCAATCCCCTGAACCAATGGGACATGAAGTGCCTTTGAGCAAGGCACCTAACCCCCAACTGCTCCCCGGGCGCAGTGAATAGGGCTGCCCACCACTAGGGCAAGTGTGCTCACTGCCTTGTTCACTAGTGTGTATATGTTTCACTGCATGGATGAGTTGTATTTAGAGGTCAAATTCCTCTGTATAAAAGCACATTCTTGAACTCATCACTTTCACCTTAAAAACATCAAAGTCTACTGTGTCGGATCCACTTGTACGAACACAACAATGTGTGTATGAAGTGAGTCAGTGAGTGTGTGTTAAATTGAACATATTGTAGAAGAACATTAAATATGCAGTAGTTATGCCACATTTTATTTGTATGTTTTCTTATTTCTAAAAATGCTATTTTTAGGTAAGACATTAAAAATCAACTAAATGTTGACCAGATTGAGGTTTAGGGTTTAGCATAAGACTGTTAGCTTAACTAAGGTGTCAAAATGTTGAAATATGTCAAAGTAATGACATGAATCTTTTCAATGTCAGAGGTCAAATGTGTGGACATTCTTTGAAGTTGGGAGGAATGTTCTTGAGCTAAGATAAGAATAAAAGTTCATGTTGTGGTTTTGAATTGGATAAGTGATGCGTTTTCTCAACGTGTGAGTTCATCAGAGAGAAAAGAGTTACGGGCATGCAGTGAAAACTTTGGACAGGGCGTGATTTGCATTAGTGAGCACAAATTATGCAGTTATGTATGAAGCAATTCCAGATTCCTCACAGCACCCTGCCTCTTATCAAAGCTATTTTCTTTAGACTTAAACAAGCTCTGCGCACACCAGATGAAAATGAATGCCTTTATAATAGACTGCAGCCTAATTTGTTTGTCTTATCAGCCTTGAATGTGCAGGAGTCAGACACTCAGCTCTCCCTTTAGCCCAACAGCAGAAACACAAATGCCTTAAAAATCATCCTTCAAACGTGTGATCAGGATGAGTTTGAGCATCAGTGTGTGCTGTGCATGTGTTTGGAGAGACTTCAACAGGCAGCTAAAAGCTTTTCTCCATTTGAATGGAAAAGTTAATTTATATACACTATATGTCCAAAAGTTTGTGGACGCACCTTTTAATCAATGCTACTTTAAACATTCAGCTACTTTAAGTTGACACAGATGAATAAATGCACACACAGCTTGTCTAGTCCTGAAGTACTGTCAACAGAATAAGACTCTCTAGAATATGAATCCATTGGCATCATGTCTAATGCCATGTGTGGGCTAGAGGGGTAGAAATCCTCCCAACATTGAGCTGTGGAGCAGTAGAGCTATGTATGTTCTCTGGATATCTGACCTCAATAACGCACTTTCTGCTGAATGCAGGCAGTTCCTCACAGCAATGCTCCACAATCTAGTAGAAATTCTTCCTTGGACAGTAGAGAGATTTACTCTAACAAAAGCAGGATGCACTCTTTTTTAATAGTCTTGATTTTGGAAGAAACTATTGACCCCCACCTTTATTCTGTCTCTGTAGTGAGCTGGTACATGCCCCATCAGGTGTGGTGCCCGGCGAGCAGCTGTGGATTAGGTGCCTGACTTGAAGGCACTTTAGCCATGGATGTTAGAATTGATGTTCACACCTCTCAACTATATTCATGGCATCATACCAGCGACCATTTAAGTCCTCAGCAAGTAAGAAAAAATTGAATTATTACTTTTTTTGGTTGTATTATTATTTTGTTGGAGGTCAATAATAAAAAACAGTCAATGTTTTATTTTTTTAAAGACCCCAAAGTTTTTTAAATGTACACTTTAAACAAACAATGAGATGACCCCTTATGGTAAAATCAGAACATAAACTACAAACACAAAAAATGTACAAAACACGCAGATTTTGTTCACTTTTTAAATACCACACTTGTAGTGGTGCAACACCACTAATGGTTTTTCAGCATTTGATCCAGTTTATTCCTTGTGGTGGCTACGAAGCTGCTGATTTGCATTCAGACAAGAAAATGTTGCATTTGCAAAATTGTTGCATCCAAACCTTGTGTATTTTTTAGCCTAACATAAATCTACCGATTGGTAGAGATGGCAAAATCACATTGTGTTAAGTTCAACTCCTTCTTCACAAAAATGTAGTGACTTACATGTGCTCTACCAAATGGTTGAGCAGAATGTTAAAAGGTTGCTCTGATACACAGAAACACGCACTCTTAAAAATAAAGCTATTACAAAAAGGTTCTTTGAGTGATTCCATAAAAGAACCACTTTGGTTCCATAAAGAACCATTTCTGGTATAGAGTTTGTGAATGTGATGAACATGTAAATTAAGAAAAATCCTTTACATCATGTGAAGCCTTGGCACACACACCTCTTTTACCGAAATGGTTCTTTAAGGAACAAAAAGTAGTTCTTCTATGGCATCGCTCAAAGAACCATTTGTATTACAACAAACTCTTTTATTTTTAAGGTTGTGGACTCTAAGTGTGTCCTGTGGTATCTGGCACCAAAACATTAGGCCAAACGTTACTGACCAGAAGCATCTCATAAGCCTTGCTGCCTCAGTCATGCTATTACCCAGTCTGGCCATAATGATTTGGTCCTTGTCTTCAAACCTGAGCAAATGTAACAAATCTAACACACATCATTCAGCTCAGTCAAAAAATTCCTAAAAGCTATAGAGTGAACGTTATTGCAAGGTTTTGGCTCATATATATATATATATATTGCACCAACAATTTGTCCTCTTTTGAACTCTGGTATGTCACCATAATGTTGTGTGCATTGTAATATACTATATAACTGTGCTCTTACCTGCTAACTGAACCTTCACACTCTGCTCTTACTGGTGCAATGTGACATTAATGAAGATTGGCCACCAGACTGGTCCAATTTAGCCATGAAACCTCCCACACTAACATGACAGCTGTTTCACTTTCATTGTCTAACCCCTGTATGTATGTGTATATATACATATGAGAGAGAGAGAGAGAAATACACATACATCAATAAATGATAATAAAAAGTGAATTAGATGATTTTTGTTAAGAATTTAGGTAAACTGTCATATATTTTATATTTATTAGATGTGGTGATATACTTACTGCTTTTTTGCTGTAATGTTGATCGGTCTGACTAGCTCATGAAAATCAGAAATACAGAATCACATTCTTAGAACATTTCATTTTGACTAAAAGACTATAAACAGTGTAAATAGTGAATCTCTCAGAGCTACAACTGTCACTAATATCAACACTCCTGAACCAGAGACAACATCAGAAGTGTCTGACCTGGACTGAGCAGAACCAGAACTGGACTGTTACTCAGTACAAAGTCCTCTTTTCAGATGAAAGTCACTCTTACATTTCATCAGTAAATCAGCTGCTAGAGTCTGGAGGAAGAGTGGAGAGAGACACAATCCAAGTGTCTGAAGTCCAGTGTGCAGTTTCTGCAGTCTGTGATGCTTTGAGGTGTCATGTCATCTGCTGC
>BRDA01059759.1:0-13633 GCA_036984385.1 Crenuchus spilurus
GTTGTTGACTTTTACTGAAAAGCATTTTTAATAAACCAACTGTAAATATCATGTTATTGTAGGTTTACGTGGGCCTATGTTAAGTGAGTGCAAGTGCAAGCCCCCCCCCCCCGCACCAAGGTCGCCTGGTTTTCCCAAATGAAAATATGGTCACCCTAGTTTAGGGGGCAATCACTTTTTCACACAGGGCCATGTAGGTTTGGATTTTTCTCTCTTAATAATGAACACCTTCATTTAAAAATGGCATTTTGTGTTTACTTGTATTGTCTTTGACTAATATTTAAATTGGTTTCATGTTTAAGTGTGACAAACATAAAAAAAGGAAATCAGGAAGGGGGCAAACACTTTTTCACACCACTGTAGTTATCACTTCTGCTTTGCAAGATGATGCTCCATCATCCTGGAAAATGTATTGTTTCACCACCAGATTGCTGATGAATCACTGGAAGTTGCTCTTGGAGGATGTTTGGATACCATTCTTAATGTGTGGCAATCTTCTTGGCCTAAGTGAGTCAACTTCCTTGGATAAGAAGCTTTCTCACACATGAATGCTCTGAGAATGCTTTACTGTTGACATGACAAATGACTCATGGTAGCTGGGGCAGCTATGATCTGGTGGTTAGGGATCTGGCCTTGTGTCCGGAAGGTTGCTCCCCGGGCAGGAAGTGCCCTTGAGCAAGGCACCTAACCCTTAACTGCTCCCTGGGCACCACATGTTCTCACAGCTTAGTGTGTGTGTGTGTGGTTAAATGCAGAGTCCCTTTAGCCCAGTCCCTGTACTTTGTGCAGAAAATCAATCTGTTCTTGCTGTTTTTCTTGGAGAAAAGTGGCTTTTTTGATGCCCTTCTTGACACCAGGCCATCCTCACTCACACCTGCCTTCTGCCACACCTGAGCAATCTCTGCACTTCTGATGACCCTATCCTGTAGATGAATCCTCAGTCCTGTCACCCTGAAGCCTTCATCACAACTGAACCTCTCTCATTGATGAATGGTTGATTTAGGTGCAATCTTACAAGCAGCAGTGATCTTGCCTTTGCAGCCCATTTGGATGCAAATCTATGGTGTTTCCTTGGAGGTAACCAAGAAGACGAGTCCAAGCACCTCCCCCTTTTAAAGCAACCAGTCTACTCTAATTCAATCAGCATGCTTGGTTGATGTGTTTGAGAAATGAGTTGTGTGCATACTTTGAAGAATCTAAAATCTAAAACATATTTTGGTTTGTTTAACACTTTTAAGTTTACTGCATGATTCCTTATGTGTCCCTTCACAGTCTGAATGACTTCAGTTGTAATTTAAAATGTAGGAAAAAATAATGGAAATAAAAACACTGAATGAGGTGTGTCCAAATTTTTTAACGGTACTGCACATATATCACACCCCTTATTTTACATTTTATAAGTGGTATAAATTGTTCTTTTTCATATGTGTAAGTGAATAATTTCAAACATTTGTCTTTTAAAAACAATGGAAAAGTTGTTTGTTATAATCTATCCGCTCCTCCTTACCGCCGGGTGGCGGTGTTACTTTGGCGCTCCGCACTTATAACGGGACCGTCAACAACCTGGGCTCTGACGTCACTTGTGTTTATAGATAGATCATTGAGCGGCGATACCAAAGCTCAGCTTTTATAAACTAACGCTTCTGCACACTTCTAAAAATTATTTCCTGATGTCAGGTCGTGTACAGAAGAGGTCTGCCGTATCTTTAAACAGTAATATTAGAGCTGTTAGTGTTTACATTGCTAGTTAAAACAGTAGTAGCAGATTGTGCTGCTTTTAGAGCTGTTTAGTAGTTTTTCTCGCTCTGGCGGTGTTTTCTCAGTTGGTAGCAGCATATGAGTTATTTCGGTGGAATAACTAACTCTGGTTTCTGTTAAACACTTGCCTGGCCTGGTTATACTGTGGTACATTCATACCCAGTATGGGGATGTGTTTACCTTGTCTGGGTGGAGCAGCAGACGACGTTGTTGTGACTCCGGATCCTGTAAGTACTCCGGTCTCAACAGACAGTAACATTACTCTACATATTTGCTTTATACCTGAATATACTTTAGTAAACTTTTTATACCAGAAATAACAATCATATTAAACTTTATTGATAAGCTACTTTCCCAACAAAGTGCTTTACTTCATCAGTAGTACAATAAAAGTCATTTTATTAGCATTAATGTACAACAATGGCAAGAAAAGAACAAAGTAGTAAAATCAATAAAACAAGCAGAATCGATAAATCTGGCATTAACACTTGAGCAACACAGAATAAAAAACAAATAATACACGTGAGCAACACACAATAAAAAACAAATATACATACACACAGTACAATATAATACAATAGAGAATAAGGCCATCAGGAAGTGAATTCCATAGATTTGGGCCTTAGTGAGAAAAGCCACCCTTGGGGTTATTTTATTTTTTCCTGACTTGTTTTCATTCTGATTGGAAGTAAAAAAAAATAGTGATTACATTAGACAACAGAATTTGACCTCCAGATTTAACCCATCCATGCAGTGAAACACACACTAGATTGTGAGAATATGGGCCTGAAGTGGTGCGCAGCCCTATCCACAGTGCCAGGGGAGCATTTGGGGGTTTGTTGTCTTGCTCAAGGGCACTTCAGTCATGACTTGTCCATGAATCGATCCTGCGACCTACCGGACACAAGACCATCCCTAACAACCAAGCGAGGGCGGTCCTAGTCTGTTTGGTGCCCGGGGCGATTGCGTTTTATTTATTTGAGAGCGAGGGCAAGGCTGGGTGCTTGTGCCGCTCTTGACAAGAAGCCGCCCTGAGCAGCTGCCCATATCAGAAACCGCCATGGCTGCCCCAGATACTGTATGTCTTCTGGTGTCACAGGTTATGAACACAGTGTAATGGCCTAGGATGAGAGAGCTGAACATCTTTTAATTAATGCAAAAAAAAAGAGGGAATTTATTGAATTTTTAATGTGGATATTGTGCTGTAGAAATTATATGTAATGAATTTGACTAAAGTTTATTCTAAAAAGTGAATATAGTTTATTTTCTGATTACTGTCTGATATTGAGCTACTGTTCTTTCTAGACTCTGGCTCCATCCTCAGCACAACAGGTTTCTCACTCAATTCTAAATTAGTCTGAATAAAAGAGTAAATAAAGCTGCCAGTAGAATATGACAACTAAATGGGTGATGCTGCGAGTTAAATTGTCACTGATGGCTGTTTTACTGATGCATCATCTTCTCTCTCATCTCTGTTACAGGAAACCAGAAGACAGCAGTTGGCAGAAGCTGCAGAGAAGAGGCAGAAGGAGGTAATGGCTCTTCAAGTTTTATTTCAAAAAGAAAAGATTAACTGGAAGCTTTGTGATTAGTTTAAGTTTCTGGCTGGTGTGGCTGAGTTGATCATAATCCTGTTTCATATTTGTTTAGTAGTGTATTTTATTTTATTTTTTTTCATGTTTCTGTTCATTCTGCTCATCCTCACACTCAAAACATGTACTCCTCTTGTGCTAATTTTATGCCGTGCCCAGCCCAGCCCTCGGGATCTGTCCATGTTTATGCTCCATCTCATCTCACTGTCACTGTGTGTTGGGAGTAGAATGATTAAAAGAGTAACAACATTGACCATTAAGTTGTCAACACATTGCTTTAATCATTACTGACTATCTCTAGGTTCACATATTGTGTGTTATAATAAATAAAATGAGATTAATATTAAGAATAACCTGCAGTTTTATTTTGTTTCCCATTGGAAACATTCAAGTTAACATTCAATACATTAGAGAAATTGAGATTAAATTAGTAATTGTAGTATACATTGTGGACCCTTTAGAGAGTTTCATCAGCACTTGCTACTCGTCGAGCTGCCAAGGCAGCACAGTAAGTAGAGTACCATCTTTTAAATCACTCCACACTTTTTCCTTCAGGGGGCAACCTCACATTGCATTGCTGTCATCTTTTACAGTGGCTGGAATTAACCTTGCAGCTTGTGTGTTATTAAAAAGTAGCAAAGAGGTGCAGCTCTTACCTTTTGAAAAAATATTAATGACCTTTCGGCCTTCATAAGATGAAAAGTGTAAGAAAAAAGAAAAAAAGACATGAGTTAAACATCCACTTTTAAAAGGTCCAACAAAACAGGTGGCACACAAACAGTAATTACAGGTGTGTGTGTGTGTGTGTGTATGTACATGCCTACATGCATATCAGAATAACGCAACATTACGGGTGGAAAAAACAGTATGTGAGTCATGGATACTGAGGTGGAGTCACTTTAGTTCTAGATGTGGAAGATACAGAATGGTACTGGTAGAGGGCATTAGCATTTCATCTGATGAAGGCTGAAACTATTAGTTAGTATATTGCATAATTGTTTTTCACTTGACCCCACCTTGTGCTTTTCTGCTTCTCTGTTACTGTAATGCTAATACTTGTCACAGTTTGTAATAAAATTTAAACTTTGTGTGATTGTTGATTAGACATTCAAAATTCCAGAATTAAACAATGAAGTTTTCCAACTTATAAAAAAATGATGTTTTTGTTCTGTGCTACTACAAAGAGCAGCTTTATTTTACTACAGATTTACTGAAGCATTTCTGATTATTAATTGCTGAATTAATCACTTTCATTAGTCATGAAATCACATATTTTCAACTTCTAATGAGCACATTGCAGACACAGTTGCTGAAAATCACTGACTGATAAGACCTGTTTGACAACAGCTTGTTTATTTTTACAACGCTGGTTATGTAAATTGTACATGCAAAGAGTTTTGATGAAAATGTTATTTTCTGCACTGTAAAATGAAGTCTCTTACTAAGTACCTTCCTGTGTTTGTCCTTGTAGAGCACACACAGAGGCATTAAAAACCCAGAAGCAGTGGAAAGGAAAAAGAAGAAACAAGAGGAGATTGAAAAGCAGGCCATGAGCACATCACCCTCAGGAGGTGGAGGGCTTAAGGTAAATTATGTCAGAAAAATACTTTGAAATAGCCTGAATGGCATGTTGGCTGGCTGATATTTGTCATATTGGTGAAAATCTCGCCAATAATTGGTGACCTTTTGTAATTTGTGGCCTTGTTATTCAAACTCTGTGATGAAGTACAGACAGTTGTGCTATTTGATAGCTTAATGCAAGTCACACTTTGTTTATTATTTTCTGAAAAATCAACCTGCCATAGTTCAAGTGTTAACACAGAAGTAGAGGTAATTCACAGAAGCCAAATTTTGGTCTTGTGTCTGGAAGATCGCTGGTTTGATCCCTGGACAAGTCGTGACTGACACCTAACCCCCAACTGTTCCCAGGGCGCCATGGATAGGGCCGCCCACCTGTACCAGGCAGATTTCAGTTTACATGCAAACACCTGTCTTGAGTTTACTTAATGTTTATTTGAGGTTAACATAATAAAGAAAATAGTGTGGCATCACATCAGCTTGCAGTGGGAAAACTGTGCTCTCGTGATTGGTCCTCGTTAGGTCCACCTTTTGCCCTGTTAAGGACTTTGATTACCTCTAATGACTCAGTGACTGGTATACAAAGTTGAATCTAATCTAACATTGGTTTTTATGGCCAGTTCTGATTTCTTTACAGTCATGTTGGCTGATGAATGATTTGTCAGTCTTTTCATACGATGGGATAAATGAACATAATGGTACAGTTCCAGTACTTTCTAGTCAACATTCCAGCATCTGCTCTATCATGGAAATAACCATTTCAATTTAGAAAAATTAGTCCCTTATAGAAATTACATTAATGAAAATGAACTCTATCAAAAGTAGGATTCAACTCACTAAGCTCAAAGAGGCTAATGCATAATTATGCTATTACAATCATACACAAGATAAGATGTAAAATATCCTATACCAAACCATTAGAGCTTCACATAGGGCCCAACCTACTCTCTTACCACCAGTAGCCACACAAATCTTTTGTTTCAATTCTACAGCTACACCCTATGGTTGCTGTGGCCATTTATGATCCAATCAGCAACCAGCTACCCTTACCATCTACGGTTACTCATTGAGCCTATCACATGAGAACCCAAACCACACACTGCATTACTAGCTCTTCACATGGGTCATCAGGTAGGCACCTTCCCTCGTCAGTGTTTCGCTGAATTAAGCCCACAACACCTCCAGAAGGCTCAATAGTGAAGTCTGGCGTCCCAGACCCACCCCTCTCCAAGCTAGCTCTACAGAACTTCCTTACCCTTAACAAACGTAAATCCACACTGGCCTCCCTGGTGACTAAGGCTGTATCTAGCCCCACTGGCACCGTTAATGCATGCTCAGTGCCACCAGTTCCAAGACAGTTCTAAGACTCATGTTATTCATAAAAGGTGTGCTTTGAGCAGAAATCAGCTGAGTGTGCTGTCCTACTGATAACCATCAGTCAGTAAGATGCTGTTTAAAACTACTGAAGTATAACATTTACATATAAAATGTGAGATGTTGGTGACACATTTTTAATTTCATCTTTAATCAACTATCTTTTACACTCTTGTAAAATAATTAACCACTGTGTATTACACATTGTTTCTCTCTCCCTCTTTAGTGGCAGGTTGGCTAACATGAGGTGAAGAGAAGACGACCAACTTGTCAGTGTTCTGGATCCGTCTGCGGGAGCAGTAAATCCATCAGAACAAGAAGGTTTTTTTATTTTGTTTGTTTTTTTTATGATTTCTAAATGCAAGCTAGTCACGGGATTGTGTGCAGCATCTAGACTTTTTGCCAAGCTTCCTGCCAAGTATGTACCTATTAAGCCTCCTGGTTGGCTGGAGCTCTTTTCAGGACATGCCTTCTTTAACACTTCATCATGCCAAGATGTGTTAGTAGAGTATCTCAAACAGCTAAGGGCAGTAATATGTGGCTTTTATTTATGTATCACTACTGAGAGACGTGGCATTCAGTCACTAAAGTTCTATGGATCCACAGCTCATGCAACACAGTGCTTTACATATATGTAGACTGTTCTCGTGCTTGTTTTTTCAGCCGTGGTTCCAGATGAATGTAATTGTAAAATACGTTTATATCACCTAAAATCACATTTTTTAATGAATTCATGATCTTCACATTCAGACGTTTTAAGTATTCTGCAGTGGTTTGGTTGAAGCATGACCGTGCAATATAAATTATGTTTTGATAGATTTGTACAGCATGTTAAAGTTTGATGATTTGTAATTTAAGAGTGAAGCTAACAGGTGGTTTGGTTATGAACATGATGCAGATGTACATCCGTTATATACTTTTGAAATGGTGGAAATTGAAGGTTGCTGAATGGTTAGTCTTGTTCATTTACAGGTTTTGTTGTTTTGGTTTACTTGAATGTAGGTCAGAGGTCAGTATTTTGATCTAACAGCTGTGTCTGTCCATTAAACTAGCTATAAGACTAGCTAGCTGAGCTACGGCGTTCCTTACTGTGGAGGCACTCAGCTAAGATGTGGCTGTTCTGTTTGTATGGATCTCTGCTTTTCATAAGAACACTTCTCTCAAAATGTGTTTTCAACTAAAACTTGTTTTCGACGAAATCCCAAATCATGTGGCAGTTGTCTGTGCTAACAGGACCAAGGGATGAAGATGCTGTGCCACTTTAATGGGTCAGAATAAAATCCTAATTCTATTTTACTTTTCTTATTTTCTTTAATACTTTTGTCTTTTTTCTGTCTCTCTTCCACAAAGGCACACAAAAGATTTGTTATATATGTCAGCCAGTGGAGGTCACTATAGAACAACTCTTTAAAAAAGAGAGCTCAGATTCTTTGAACTAGTGAACATTTAACGTTAAAGCAGTTCCCTAAATAAAACAGCCATGTCAATGAGACTGTACACCTGGAAACAATCTACATTTATTCAGTGGTTAAGAAACACTGAGCAGTTTAAAATTTGACATAATTAACATATTACCCCAGAGCAGGCAGACACTGATTTGTTATACACATTTGATTGTCCTTGCCGTTTGAACATTCATTACTACACTAGTGTATATTTAACAATAATCCTCCAATATAGTCTAAACAGAAGATTAATTACATTGCATAATATTTTGTGACATAATACCCCATATACGTAATAATTAATATTGCTCATTATGCAAGAGCTAACATAAATGTGTATATATACACCCATCAAGGGAGATATTATAACTTCAGTTCACTTAAGTCTCTCAGCCCAAAGACAAGATGAGATGACAATTTAAGCATGAGTTATACAGAAATCTCAGCTAAACAAACTAAAACTATGTTGATAGATGTGTAGGACAGAAATAACAAAATACACTATAATCTACAGTAAATATTTCTCATGCAGTCCCAGGCTAGACGTGATCGAGTCAACGAGTCATTGCATAGCGTTCTGAGATGCAGGAATAATATAATAAAACAGTCACTTTCTTTTTGGATTCCAGTCTTTGTGTCCTTAACCCACTCAAATCTGAGGGTATTTCAGACACTGATGCAGTCTGACATGCCTTGAATTTTTTTGCCAAAGTGTTACACAGGCTTTTGTTCAGCACAAACAGAGCAGCAACAGTGTCAAAACAGTAATAGTGTCAAATCTATAATTTGATTAAATCTGCTCTAAACTTAGACTTTCCAAAAAATCTATTTTCAGATGTGCTGATATATTATGAAAAAACACACTAAACATTTCTAATCCAGACTTTTGAGCTCAGAACTGAATAAACGGACGTGTTGTCTACACACTGGTCATTGCAGGTTTTAGAAATTGTATGTGGTTTTATTTCTAAAGCTTAACAAATGTGAGTTGACGTGTTTTACTGATTTAGTGGTTCCTAGACTGAATATTTATGAGATAGGTACTCTCATGTGAGAGCTCTTTTGTTTTCTTTTTTTGCACGTTCCTTTGCAGAATTTGGCTGAAAAAATGTACAGTTCTCTGACTTGCTCTGAAAAACATGTATCTGCTTATTTAAGCTCCTCTCACAAATATCTAAAAACTACATTTAGATTCAAGCTATATATTTGAAAAGTAGACTTTTTAAGGTTTCTGGGGTTAAAATTAACCAGCCTGTAGTTCTAAGTCTCTTTTAGCATTTTCATCTCATCAGAGAGCAAATACATATCATGTATTCTGTTGTAAGAAACATCAATGAGATTGAAAAATTCAAGATTTGCATGGATGAAGGCCACATTCTTAGAAAATCTCACTCTTTGGTAAAACGTTGCATAAAACCACAGTCGCAGGAGACCTGTTAACTGCTTTGCTTTGTCCATGTATTACATCACATGGTTGAGGTCCTCCTCACATTCAGTCTTTTGCTTATTTTGCTCTTCTGCCTTTGGCCTTTATTACTTCTTACTTTTGTAATGGGCTGCCACCACCAGGTAGCTGTCAGGAGTGAGGTCTTTAATGCTGGGGGATTTGTTGGAGAGGGGAGAGGTCTTGCCATCCACGCGGGAGATCTGGAGCATACGGCAGGGGTCATGTTTCAGCAAGTAACTCTCAAACGTCTCCCAGCCACCACCCACCCGCACCATCACATGTTTATTATGCAGCATCTATAAAGAGAGAAAATTATTGCTTATGAGCATCACATAGAAAGAAAGGTACTGAGGAGACAGTAGATTAGCAGGGAACATCCTTGTGATTAAACTTGAATAACAGAACTGTTAACATGCATAAAATTCTGTGTTAAAACCAGGGATGCTGAGTTTTTATTTATTCAGTACATGTGTGGAGAACGACTGCTTGTAAACAGTATTTCAGGTTTGTTTTAAATTGAGAAAGGTCATTTTTAAAGGAATCAGATCATATGTTAAAAAGAAAGCTTATATGCATTTTAAAATGCTACAAATTAACATAATATAAAATGATAAAGATCCTAACCACGCTACTTGTGGTACACCACAGTCTCTCTGAGCCTCTGCAAATTCACTTTTGATCTCTCAACACTACATTGCTTCTTCACACTCCTGCATTGGCTTACTGTCACCCACTTCCCCCCCCAAGGCACATTCCCAAGTGCCACAACAGTCTCATTCACAATCCAATAAAGCAGAGCAGGAATACAAGCCACACTTCTTACTGACTGACTGTTTATATACCATCACCCAGCCCCTCTACCCTCACGGTCACTACAGCAATAATGTAAGTAAAATAAGTCAAGTGAGATGATGATGATGCATTAATGAGTTATTGCCAAATGATCTTGTCAAGCTAAGCATACCATCTACACATTTTCAGTCTAGTACACTGTAAACACATAAATTCAAAGGTGTAGCAAATATGATCTAGTACATGTGAAAGTCTGGGATATATCTGATGGTAAACATTCGGTTCTCGTCGATGGTGAAAAATGAGCACCTGAGCCATGGACAGTCGTGGTCAGATTGAAGATTCAGATTCACGAAAGTGTTTTATTAATGAAAATCTTCTTAAATATGTTTTTTTTCTTAACATAATTCAAATGTCTTTATTTCATCCTTAAGAATATTCCTAAGAACAGATATTGATGTCTCTGCTCCGACACTACAATTAAACCTGCTGAGCTGAATCTGGTGTGTTTGATCAGGAAGATCACCAAAATGTGCACGAGCTACACATTTTGTATACAAACATTTAAAAAACCTTTGAAGTGAATTTCATCTTTAAAACAATGAAGGAGCTGTGGTTCCACCTTACAGCTACAGCAGGACACCTTCAGAGATTGTGTAGAATATATCACTTTAATAAGGTTTTATTAGCACACAAAAGCACATTAGCAATAATATCAAATTTGCTTTAATGTTACAGATGGTCAATGTACATTACTACAGAATTTAAAGAAAAGATCAAAGAATTTCTTAAATAAAGTCTATGAATGGATTATGGACAATGGAATATGAATATTACACTTTTTTATATTACTGAGTACCGCATTAAAAAAAGATTGTAAACATGAAATTTAATATACAGGTGCATCTCATCAAAGTAAATTTTTGTCAGTAATTCAGGTCAAAAAGTGAAACTCATACATTAATTTGTTACGCACAGAGTGTCTATCTCAGGTGTTTATTTCTTTTAGTATTGATGATTATGGTCTACAGCCAATAAAAACCCAATAAATTCACTTTTTGATGATATTCTATTTTTTTAGATGAGCCTGTACACTGAATTAGACAACATGAGCTGGTTTCCCTTTTTAAATAAACTGTCCACATAGTAGTCAGCCATTATTTCATTAACAGCTAGTTTCTGGGTTTCCACACAATGGGCACATTCTGAAATGTCCATACATAAATCTGCTGCTGCTATAGCTGTTTAATAATACAGTGTATTTAAGATTGGCAATTCAAATGAGTGTCTTTACCAAGCCTGGATGCTCTGCCAGTAGCTGCATTCTTTACATGAGCATACAAGTGCAAACCATTGATCCACCTGATTAAACTTTCATAAAGAGTGAAAATGACAAGCTATCATTCTTGCCCTTCAGTCTAACAACCCCTTTAAAGTAAAAGAGCTGATCCAGCAAAACACAGCCATGATAAACCAACAACCTATCAGAAATGAAACCCAGAGGGGAGACTGCAAACAAACAAACAAGAACAGAGCCAATCTGAAGGACTGAAGCAACATATAGCCTATTTTTCTATACACTGAGATGCCCTGGGGTGGTATAATAACATGAAACATTCATAAAGTGCTTAACAGGATGAGGGAGAGGGGCGACCGTGAGGTCAGTAGTGAGACGAGCCCTAAGGCTCTACAGTCACTGACATAATAGGCTTTGGGTGCAGAGAGGAAAGCTCCATCACATATCACAGCACACAATATTAAAAACATTCATCCACTCGCAGAGGTCGACATGTCCACAACACTTCACATTTCAGCTTTTTCAAGATTCTCACATTTAATAAACCAGCAGACCAGCTGAACATTCACGTATAATCACTAATAATAACTAGTGATGCACCGAGTATTCAGCAACTTAAATTATTCAGCCGAAAATGGCAAAAAAAAAAAAACACACTTTAGGAATAATTTATACCTAACAATGATGTTTTAATGACAGTTACCTTTTTGGACATTCAGAATTGTGCTTTTCGTCACCAACAAAACACAGATTCACCAGCAGTTACAGTTTGGTGCTGAAATGGAAGAAGACAAACTACAAGCACAACTTTTACTAAACTGCACTTGTTATGATGAAGCCAGAATACAGCCGCTTAGCTTTGTGTTTGTGCTTCGGCGGCTGCAGTGTTAGAGACCATCTCACAATTACCTGAAGACATGTGAAGTGTTTCACTATCTGTAGCCAATGACACTCACATTAAACACACAAAACATCCATGTGACTTACATCATTCATTTTAGACATTTTCATCATTTTATTAAATATTAGTAATAATGTAACATACATGCATCTTCATACATATTCATATATTATTGTCTTTGTTTTATATACAAATATAAAAGAATAATCAATTAAACTCATGTTATTAAACCTAATGATGTCAAACCAGCTTATTAAAATACAGATATTCATTCCTGACTAACTACAAGACTTATTTTGGGAAATAGTTACTAATTTTGTGATTATTTATTGAAATGAAGAACTGTGTTCAGTATTCATTCAAAATGTATTTTGGTGCATCCCTAATAATAACCTAAACTTGGCATTTGGTAACAGACTTATTCATTTTAAATACATTCATTTATATGCAAACGTTTTGGCACCCCTAATTAAAGCACACTATAATATATGCAGCAAACAGTTAACAAATCTGCATTTTTCCATCTTCATAACATTGTTAGGCTCTGCCCCTTGCTCTTTCTTAAAGATGTTGAGATCCTGGTCCATGTTTTCATTACTGCACAGCAGAGATGTGAGCAAATCTTTTTTTGCAAGTCAAGTCAAGTCTCAAGTCTTTGACCAAAAATCTAAGTCAAGTCTCGAGTCTCTTGACCTCAAGTCCAAGTCCAAGTCTTGTTGCATGTATTATTTAACTGGTGTTTGAGCAAAGGTATTCAAACTATACTAGATTATATTCTATATATATCCATTAAAACATAATACTGTTTTAAAAATACAGATCATTAAGGTTAAGGTTGAAATAACAATCAAGCATTCAGAGTATTGTTAACTGTATTTTGCACTTGTAGTTTTTACAAAGAATTGACAATTGACAAATCCAACAAGTAGTGTAGTGTAGTGTGCAAAAATGAACATAGCTTAAAATGACAAACTCAAAAAGTGCAATAATGTTAAAACTTAACTATCCCCGCAACATTGTATAATACTGTGAACATATTAAGGGACTTTTTGGGTTCAGTGTAAACTTAGAACATAACTCTAAATGAGAAGTGTAGATTAAGTGTTATTAATATGCGTGTTATTAACATTGGATGGCGCTGGCCCCTCCCGTTCTCAGGCGAGGGGGAGCGGAGCGGAGCATGGATGTGTATTGAGGAAGTGAGCATCATGAGCCGGGCAGTGAAAAGACTTGCATTGTTCGCAAGTCACAAACCACGAGTCCAAATCAAGTCTCGAGTCTTTAGGGTCCGAGTCCAAGTCAAGTCTAAAGTCTCTAATAGTAGGGACTTAAGTGTGACTCGAGTTTAAGTCCAAGTCACGAGTCCCCATCTCTGCTGCACAGTTAGATTATTGTAATCTAGTGTAGCTGAAACCATGGGCGTGGTAGTGGGGGGAAAAGTGGACCTGA
>BRDA01059762.1:0-13467 GCA_036984385.1 Crenuchus spilurus
TATATATATATATATAATTATTTATACTGTATGCTGAGTAATACATGTAAAGCACAATTATCCTTCATGTCATATTTTCTACTTTTGATCCTGCACGTCAACTGTAGTTTTATTGAAGACATTAGCTAAGGCCCCCAAAGGAGCTGGGTAAAAAGAGCCTGCATGCATGCTGATCACTCATCAATGCTTTTGCTAATGGGGACTGACTTGATAAACGCAGTAATTCATCATCATCAATTTCCGTGCTAGCGCTACACAGATTAATGCCGTGCTGCTAGCATGGGGGCCTGTCCCAAATGATTAATGCACACAAACAACGCTACATCAACATTAATGCTGATTGCTGATGAGTTTAGCTCGTTCCCTCTTTTTTAACCACCCAAAAAATTATCAGATGCAAGATACGAAGGCTAGCACTCTTCTTCCTCTGTACTTAGCAAAGGCGACTCAGCTATTAGCATCTCACGCTGACAGAAGTGATGGCAAGTGCTGGATGTTAATGAGAGATGCTAATACTATAATGCTAATGTGCCTAAGTGTGGATAGGTATTGAGCAGACCTAATTCAAATGACAAGGAAAGGACTAAGCCTTTAGCATTGGTGATACCGCTGTATTGATCAGTTTAGCACTGGGAATAGCTCTCTGAGGTTAGCCAGGTTGTAAACAAGCCCTGAGCTAACGCAGCATTTTTACTACTGCTAAGGTGGATGGCTGAAGTAAAAGAAGTGAACCAGGGTTAATGTCGTAGCATCAGCGGCATAAATCTATAGACATGTCAAATGTTATTGAGTAGACAGGGTTGTTGGCGGGATGCCTGGCAGTAATTTTGTTTTCAGAGTGCTTGCCAGAGCAATAGGCCACTTTAAAAGAAATTACATCCTACAAATGGCTACAGAGCCTTTATAGGAGATGTTCACAGTGCTGAAAAGCTTTCTCTATTAAAATAAATGAAAATCTTTCATTTTATTGTGGGAGATTTGGGGAATGAATGTGAAAGTTCAAAACCTCTCTGAACCATCTTCTATAGGCCACTTTGAGTTTCAAACAGTGAACATGAATAGATTAGTTTATTCTAGTTGATTTAAGAGACCCACAAACACCCACAGAGGACTCAAATTCAAGAAATGTGAATTGCCATTTACAGCAGCACCCATTAAGTCTATTCCTTGGTGATCTTCAAAAAAGCTCAACTCCACTCCTATGGTTCTGACCTTGTGGGGGCAAAATATACCAAGCCACAGCCAAAAGGCTCATTGGTGATAGCAATATGAGGCTGTTAAGATAGAGCTGTCTGACAGGGAGGAGAAGCTCTAAGAAAAAAAGGAAAAGGTAAAAAACATTCTTTTATGGCCCACTCAGAGTGTAGGACCATTGAGGTGAGGAGGAGGGAAAAGGCATAGACTGAAAGACAAATCAAACTCAGAGGCAAGCAGCCAGACAGCTGTCTGGGCCTGCTTCACTGATCTCTTCTTCTTAAAGTCTTTCACAGTGAACAAAAAGTCACAAACTGAGGCTGAGCTCCCAACAAAAGCCACTCATTAACTTCCTGACCAGCTGAGGCATTCTGATCCATCATCGTCACTTCCCCCTGTTCACCAATGACCCGCAACATTCTCCAGGGGTACAGGTGGCCTACTTTGGGAGAGGGGCACTTTATGAATATGTCCTTTTTATCTGAGTATGAACTTCAGTAACAGGGCAAGAGCTGTGCGGTAAAAAATGCCATTGAGGCGCCACTTTTGTTTCCTGAATCTATTAAAGGTCCATATTTTGCCATTCATTCATTCTTACTAGGCTTTTTTTCCCACTATCTTGATGTATTCTTTGATTTTTTGCTGTCCTGCATTTAAGAATGATATTTAGTTGTGTTTTTTTTTGGCTACAAATATATTATGTATCATTTAAAAATAAGCCTGAGATGAAACACTCCTTATAACTTCAATGTCAATGGGTGGGACTGAACTGCTGTAGGTTAAACAGGCAGGTGAATAAGAATGTTTTTGTGACAGTACAAAAGTTTTGCTAAAGTTTTTTTTTTCATTTTGCATAAACTGGGATGTGAATATTACTTGATCAAAAATAATAATAATAATACAATAAATTAAAAATACCTAAAAGTCTGAATTGCATAGGCAAGCCAAAAACCATTTACAAACCATTATTTGCAGTATGCAGTATGGAGGGAAAGTGAATCCTTAAATGTTAATGGATATGACTCCATCAACATTGCAGTGGTGGTGTATTTAAATCAACGGAAATGGGGTGAGAGTGAGATCAAGCTCATCATGGTGTCAAACATATTGATTGAAGGCATAAGGAGGAGGAATATGAGAATTAAACCCATTCCGGTCAACAATGACTTGGGATTGGGTCATCTTCAATTCAGTCACTGAGCACTCAACTTTAATGGTTAGTACAGACTTTCTCAGATTCTAAGTGGATCCATTCTCTCTCAGTTTGCTCTCTTATAAATTAATCATAGATTGGTAAAGTTCTCAGACAATTCAAAGACATTGCAGACTCCAAAGATAGGGCAAATGGAGTCTCCTGAAGAAGGCTTCTTTATCTTTAATTGCCTATGATCTACTTGTATAAAGTTGATCTAATATTACATTTTTAATATTTGTAGCTGCCATGGAGTGCTTAACAGACATTGTCAGTGAATGTATAGTTTAAAGGTTTCACTGCCAAGATACACACTGACAACATACCAGATACAGGATAAAGTTAGTATAACAAACTAGTTTAACTGATCATAGTGCTAAAATATTCATAAAACTAATTGTTTGTTAGAGCAGGCTACACATATTTCTATTAAAGAACCAGAACACATGGACAACATACAGAATAAGACTTTTCTAGTCCATTATATACTTTGTATGTCCAAATGTTTGTAGACAGTTCTTCTATTTAATGAATACATTATACATTACATAAAGTTGCATCCATTGTTGACACATAAGCGCATGCACAGCTTATGTAGTCCCTGTAGAGAAGTACTGTTAATAGAATAGGACTCTCTGGAGCAGATAAGCACGAACATATTGGTACCATGTCTAAAGCCAGATGTGGGCTAGAGGGGTATGACTCCCCCCAGCTTTGTTCTCTGGAATGATGGTGCTCCATCCAATACTTTTGGGATTGGTAATACGGTTAGATGGGGATCATTCAAAATCCTGAGCACACTAATGCTCTTGACACTGAATGCAATCAAATCCTCACAGCAATTATTCAAACTGTAGCACTAAACCTTCCATGAACAGTAGACAGTGACTTCAATAACTGCAGGATAAACTGTTTTTTAACCCTGTGGAGTTAAAAAAAAAAATCCTTCAAAATTCTAAAATGTCAACCCTTTTATGCAAAAACACTTACATACCTCAGCGAGATTTTATACTAGAAACAAAATTAAACATATCCCACAAACCTTAAAGTGTCTACTTTTCAAATATATATATATATATATATATATATAGCTTGAATAAAAATATGTTTAGATATTTGGGAAAGGAGCTTAAATAAGCATATTTCAGACAGCTGAACATGTTTTCCCACCAACTTGTTAAGCTTTAGAAATAAAACTACATACAATTTCTAAAAACTGTAATGATCAGTGTGTAGCCAACACCTCTGTTTATTCAGTTCTGAGCTCAAAGGTCTTGAGTAGAAATGCTTACAGTGTGTTTTTTCACAATATATCTGCACATCTGAAAATATTTTTTGTAAACTTTAGAGCAGATTTAATCAAAATATAGATTTATGACACTGTTGTTGCTGAGTTTGTGCTGAACAAAAGCCTGTGTAACACTTTGGAAAAACAATTTTAGATGGGTGAAATTTGTAAAATAAAGTCAAGGCATGTCAAACTACATCAGAGTGTCTGAAATACCTTCAGACTTCCAGGGGCTTAATACCCTAGACATTGGAAGAAACTATGAAAAAGGATGTGCCTCAATATCTTTGTCAACTACGTAAATATTTTTGCCTATGGATGGAATTGCACCCTTACAACTCAACACTAACAATGTGTATTGTGCTAAATAAGCTGTGCAAGCTGATCTAAATCTTTAAAGTATTCTGGAGTGTCATGCTAACTGTGGTGCTGTAATAAACACTTCACTTGTGCATAATTAGCAGTTGAAACACATTTATCAAAAGAAAGAATGTGAATGGCACAGGCATGTAAAGAAAGCTGTTCTGAAAAACTGGTAAAGTTGCTAAAGTGTGGTGAAGAGGAACAGAGTGCAAGCTTTTGTACTCTTCAGTGTTTTTACTGACTCTGATTTTCTTTTCCTTGTATCCATTTGTTGTCGAGGTCATATATTCTACTTTTGAGACCTTTATGGATTACCACAGTGACATGGTAAGGTGTCTTGTGCTTTTCCTGAGGAGCTCAGTGAAGCATCGCTGATGACAATTAAAGGAACAGCGGGCATCTGTCACATGCACTTCAGCTACACACACACCCACACATGCTCAAACTACAGTTTATACCACAAATGGTCTTATTTCATCCTCAAACCTCTATACTCTGCTTTGTACCTTCTCCTTTATTCCTTCATTTACAACTGCTTCACTGAAAACATACACATTTAAAATGAAAAACCAAATATCTGATCTGTTCTGCTGTCAATAAAAATAAACTACATTTGAAATTGTAGATGTGCATACGTTCAAATTTCTTAGCATTAATTATCAAAGCTAACATATCAAATAAAACGAATTTGGTTGCTTAAAAGCCAAAGGCTCATCAAAAGGGGAGCCTTACATATTAACACCCTCCCTTTGTCATTTTTATTACATCCCATTTAATCTAATCTCTCATAATTTATCCCTCCCTCTAAAGGCTGGCTTAGCTATTCAAATTCAGCCTTGGATTTCTCCAGGCTCTCATGCAGATGGGGCCGAGTCTAAATGATGCGCAGTGTGACCACTCCTGAGAGATTATCTATCCTGAGAGAAAGAATCCATTACTCTACATTTCATCTTTTGTTGCTGTCCTTGTTGCTTGTTGGCCGCTTTGTTAGTGGTTTGATTTTGCAACAAATTCCGCCCACTTCATTTTCCACACATTGCTTAGATTTCATTAAGGAAACGCTACTTGATAGCTCAGCATGTGTAGGAGTTTGCACCATTTTAGGCTCATTTACATAACAAGGCTAAATGCTACACATATTAATGGCAATGTTCCCTCTGCAGGAGGCAAGTGCTCACCTTAAGAAAGACTAATTGAATGTGCTGATTGGCCAATACCTCAAGCCGCTATTAGCAATGCACCAAACTTCCTCCAACTTTGACACAGCTAAAGTAAAATAAATAAATAAATAAAAAAACAGGCATAGCAGAAGAGCAGAAGTATCAGAGTTTGGTTCCATATCC
Organism: Crenuchus spilurus; assembly: GCA_036984385.1. Classification (NCBI taxonomy): domain Eukaryota; kingdom Metazoa; phylum Chordata; class Actinopteri; order Characiformes; family Crenuchidae; genus Crenuchus; species Crenuchus spilurus. Next base: position 5,381 of record BRDA01059762.1, read on the forward strand.
TTCTATACCACCTCCACTTGGTCTTCTGCCATTGAGAAATCCCCAAGCAATTAAAAGAGTCTCAAACGAGTCCACATTCGATTTCCAATACTGCAGAACAACCAGGAACTCATCCTGGCTTGCAAGTAGAGCCAGCCAGTGGTAAACTAAATCTAGCTTGAGCTCATGGAACACCTAAGAGCAAGAAATAACATTGAGATTAAAATATGATGCTTTGTCACAGTTATAAGATTCTTAAACCTTCTTCAACTTTTCAATGCCAATATATTAACAATGTAATTTGTCATTAAACACAACTTTATAATGTCCTCGTTATTTCAGTAATACTAAAATCTCATTCTGCTTCTACTTACTCTTTAATCACTTAAAAATGACATATTTAGAAACTAAAACAGTTCTAAAATGTTTTCTAGATGGATAATCGCCATCGTAAGAGTCAAAACATTCAGAACTGATCACAATTATAATGCTTAGCCTGCTACAAGAGCTACACAATATGATTTGTTAAATGTTATGATATTGGACTTGCAATGCTGTTATTGCCAGAGGGTGCAAAATGCAAATGAACCTTTGAGCAATCACAAAATTGTTTACTGTGTACTGTGAGCATCCACACCAACAGATGTTCCCTGATAAGTGCTTCTGAGGGTGTTGAGATGAATCAAGGAATTTACAACATCCAACAACTCTGAATAAATGGTCAAAAATAATGCAGGACAGCTCTCAAATGCTTCATATTAAGTGTTCACAGTATTATTATATACTCCAGGACAAATGCTATATGTCCAAATGTTTGTGGACAGTCCTAATGAATGCATCAGCTACTTTAAATTGCATCCATTGCTGACACATGCTTGTCTGTAAAGAAGTACTACCAAAGAATAGGACTCTCTGGAGCAGATAAACATGAACCTGTTGACACCATGACTAATGCCAGACATGGGCTAGAGGGGTATAACATTCCCAAGCATTGAGCTGTGGAGTGGTGGAACTGTGTTCTCTGGGATGATGCTGCTCCATCCAATCTGGGATGAGTTGGGATTGAGGTGAGGTGGTGATCATCCAAACATCCTGACCTCATTAACACTCTTGTTGCAAAATGCAATCAAATACTTAGCAATGCTCCAAAATGTAGACGAAAGCCTTCTCTGGACAGAAGGAACAGTTACTCCAACAAATGCAAGATAAGCTTTTGATTTTGAAAGAAACAATGAATAAGCAGATGTCTCAATATGCTTGTAGATACAGTGTAAATCCAATGCAAAATGCAGCAAAACATATAATATTCAATCCATATAATGACTTTTGTTGTTGAAAGCTATTATGCATGTGCTACCACCAATTCCAAAAATCATCATGTTAAGCCATTACATAAGAAACTCCCAAATGCTTATCTGTGGACAACATCAATCCATGGCTCTCAGTTCAGCATTTTCAATGAGCTTTGAAACACATGGTAAGAGGAGGGTTGGGTTGAGGTCAGGGTAGAAATTAAACTCTCTTAAGTTTGCTACTAACAAATTCAAACTCAAAGTGAACACAGAGGAGAGGCTGCAGAGGGAATTAATAATGTTACATTGAGGGAATAGACAGGGAACTTAAGCATGACTGAGCATCAAACCCTTGGCAAGATATGGTTTCAGACCTCCAGGTATATGATGGCTTCCGGTTGAGATGATGTATGCTATTGGCTGGTGTATGTGATTCAGTTCTAAGTGTGTAAATGGACTGTGTTGATAGTAAAGTGTCCTTGGGTTTGAGAAAGGCACTATATAAGTGTAACAGTTTACAGTAGTTATTGGAAATAAGCCTACATATTTTCAATTAAGCAATTTCAAAGCCTTTCAAGTGAAGGTCATCCTAAAGCAGTACACCTATGTCTGTATAAGTAAAGATACTTTAATAAGATGCTGTATAAAATGCTTTAATTTGTGTCTTAGATATTCATTAAAATAAAGAAAGAAAAAATTACATCCAGTACACGCAAGTACATAAGGACAGCACATCCTGACTGTTTAAAATCCTGTGTATATATAAGAGCAAAAATAAACACAGCAATAAAAAATAAATAAAATAAATAATAATAATAATGAAGAACAACTTGTATGTTACCATGACACAAAAATAGACTTTATACCAATGCCCAAAACAGGGGGCCTTCAACATGACTAAAATAGCAATGTTATGCAGAAATTTTGCAGCAATCATCAGTGCAATCTTGCATCCAGGCCTTGACAGCTGTCCAAAAGCTTGAGGTAAAATAAAGTAATATTCTATTCACTTCGCACCTCTCTATCTCTCTCTCTCTCTCTCTCTCTCTCTCTCTCTCTAACAAATTAAAAAGTGCAACTTTTATTTTGTTTATGTTCTGCCTTTTACCTCTGCCAACTCTTCCATCTTTCCCATCTCACCCTATATAAGGTACATGAATACATACTTTAAACTTCCTTCAAATTTAATGTTCACTCTTCTCCATCCATCTAAATCTCAACCAGCACTGGCATGTCTCATGTGTGCATCCTAAAGTCCAAATGCTTGACCACAAACCTATTAAGCATTCATTCAAAGACGGCATTTCAGTAGCCATGGTCATTCAAACTTATATCAAGATTCGGTGATAAGAAAGATATAAAACACTTATTGGCAAAACGTCCCGTTGGTGTGGAATGGTCATATTTTAATCCACCTTATCTCAAACTATTCAAGGGGGAAAGAACATAAGCCTAAGTACAAGCAGGGAAATGTTTAATACTGAACATATTAAGAAATAAGACACTGAATCTGAACTAACATGTACTGCATTATATGTACTTTAAAAAGCAGATTAAAACGAAAGACAAAACTGTGTTGATTCAGCATACTTACAAGTAGTCGAATAAAATATATTACATCAACACAATTTAAATCACTGAGTTAACTTAGTACTTACAATGTTCTGTATGTATGTGTGCATGTTAAACTCAAGCAGTGAATTTACTCAACAGAATTTTTGCAGACTTCCAACAGAGATGTCAACAGAGGAATGGGAGTGTTTATATGACTCCACAACAGATCAATGAGGACTGGTGTGTGTATGTAACAGCAGTTTTTGCAGGGCAGTCAGATCCTGTTACATGTACCTAACACACATTTGATCTTTACTTCAAATGTGGTCTTTTGCTCTTTGAAGTCTGAAGTCAGACCCATCCACATTTATCCAGTTCACATATTTACCAGAAATACAAACGTAAGCTTTCACTGGACAATATTATCCCATTAGATTTAAAATCAAATCATGTCCATTTGCTCTAAGCCTGTACTTGCATATTTACATTAACAATGCTTAAGACTATATTAAGCATTACTGAATGGCAAATTAATTACAAAAAAGCAGGATTCTTGAGTAAAACACTGATAAGTTATTAATTAACACATTTTGCAGCATTTAGCTGCAGTCATGCAGAAAGAAAAAATATGCCGAGTGTGTGTGGGGGGAGGTGTAGAAATGTGTGATAGATAATAAAAGTGTGGACAGTAATTTTCACTTACTCCAGATGACAGATGTAGTCAATTTGCCAAAGCACATCTGAAGTACAAACTTCTTTAGCTTATAACTGGATCACAAAGTTTTAGTGACATTCCGTGATGGAAGAGACCGGGCAAATTTAGGTGACTATTGATATCCAGTTTGTTAGTGACATTTGCATTGTAGCTTCAGGTTTTAACCTCCTCAGTCCTGAGACAGGACAATTTAAAAACAAATGATATTTTGTAATGAAATATGTTCATTGCAGCCATTTAAATGGCATAATACCAAAAAAAAAAGTGCATCGAGACTGTAAGATATTCAGTGTCCAGTATACTAGACGTTTGGAATTAAGGGCATGAAATCTGAAAGATTTTGAAAAATGAACTCATTTGTTAGTACCAATAAGAGATACAAATGAAATGTATTTTCTGAGTTAACTGTTAATGGAAATATGTAATACATTTTTTTACAGTAAAATTATATACTGATATGAACAAATATAAACATTTAGTAGTACATTTCTACAATTATATTATTATCTAATAGTAATAATAAAATTATAATTATTTTTTATCTATTATCGAATAATTCAAGCACCTCTTGTACTGTCAGCCCTAAACAGACATGAGAAAGTGAGCATAGCATTGAAAAATGTCAAAAATATAGAGGAATACCTTTTATACCTTTTACAATTAAGACATGTGTATTCGCGATACATAGCATGCTTAACGCAGCATTCAGTAGTCTAACTCCAAATGTCCAGATGGCTGGACATAAATGTTTCACGTGAAATTTAAGACTTTGCAAATAACTTCCCATTGTTAATATCATTATTTTTTGTATCCTTAAACTTCTAGAATAACATATATACCAAGACATTTCAGTTATCTATGTCGGATAATTAAGTAAAACTTATGTTTTGCTTGGTCACGGAGGCGAGGAGCATCTTTCTCTGCAGCTGCCATTTCAGGGAGTTTTTTCAGCAACCTATCAAAACAACCTAAACATCCTTGTCCAACCAATAGAAAGACAGAGTTGGGAATGAACACATAAAAGTTGGTGGGACAACGTAAAACTGGTTGTTAAGTTAAAAAATGCAGAAAAATAATGTCCAGCATACTGGGCGTTTGGAACGAGGAGGCTAAAGTAAGAAACACAAATGTTGGACTCTAAATGTGTACTGGTTGATTACCTACATTTGAGTAAATGGAAAAATATGATTCTGGGTAAACCATCCATTTAATAAGTAAAGATGAGCTTCAGCCATCAGTCAGAAGTGATGTGGTAATGAAGGCTTTGAGGCAAAGCATTCACACAATTAGATCAGATGATCAGACAGTTTCTCTCTCTCTGACGTCAAGTTGACCATCCGCCTACCCTCGTTCTTCTATCCCTCTCTTCAGCTACTCTCCTCCCCTGACTTCTACCCCTCTTCTTCCACCCACTCACATCATCTCTCACTTTCTTTCTCTGTTAGCTTCACTCAGCACAGGTCACCCATTTCTCATTTCCCTGCAGCCCACCCCCACCCTCTGTATGATGCAAATATTATGTAGGCTTACCATTTGCACTATAACTATGCTTTTAAGATCAAGAGAGCAGATAACAGTTATCATTTAATTGTGCATGCTAATTTGTTTTGGAATTGATGAATCTATGCACTGTGGTTTAATGTGCTTTTCCATATGCAGAGTGGAATAGTGCTAATTAGTAAAGTTCACATATACCACATATGTCTAATGAATATTCATTGGTTTGACTTTGGTATTTATGCCATTATTACAGACAGACATACAGACAAACAGACAGACAGAGAGAGAGAGAGAAAGAGAGAGAGAGAGAGAGAGAGAGAGAGAGAGAGAGAGAGAGAGACCTATAGATAGGTAGACAGAAAGTTTGATCTAGGACAGATGATGCCTATTGGGATGAGCCTTTATAAATGTTTTTGTAGGTTTATATCAGTTGTCATAATGACCTTATTCACATGCATCCTTATGAACAGCCCTCGACAATAAAGATTTTCCAAAATAATAATACAAATCCCCAATGTCATCTTAGAGAGGTCAGAAAATTCATTTCTTTCATATATACTGTATGTAAAAAGCGTGATTATAGAACTCCGCATTAAAAATTAAATGATAGAACACAAGTGGATACCTTGTTCAAGTACATTCAAGTTCATTTGAGTAATTTTGCTGAAATGCGCACTGCATTGCAATCAGCTGCACCTTTTGGCCTCTATTAAAGAACCTCTCAAGAAACGATCGTCTTGAACCGCTGCATGGTTGCATGACTGAGGTAGCCTCCCTTTGTGTACTCAAAGTGAATGGTGCAGATGAAGCATCTCACAGTTTATGACAGAATAAGCTAAGTAGTTAAATGGGTAATGTGTGAGATGGCTATGGCTTTCGGGCCGGCCTTCTCTGCTCCCTCTAATTGATGGAGGACATGATAAATAGCACTCTCTATTTATTGCACCCAAATGTCCTACTTTAATTAAATTGTGTCTCTGCCTTAATTACTTCAGTTGAATTGGAGACTACCCCCCACCTCCACCCCTGCCTCCTTTCACTAACACAGAGAGCTAGTATACTTTCTCTCTCCCACGTGCGCTTACACATAATTATACACATCATTTACCAACATTCACTTTTCATTAAAAAAGCTGCTACCATTGTTATTTCATGTGTACTGAAATACAAAATATGTGTAAGGTCTGACATCTAAAACTCTAAATTACATGACTTCTCCAAGCTTATGCATATGCATTTCTTTTGGGTGTTTTTTGTATGGAAATGACCATACGACTTAAAACAGCAGATACTGGCTCAATATAATGACAGCCCAGAGTGTCCTGTGCCAAATGAATGACACTTAATTGAGTTATTATTAATAGAGTTACATTGGTCTGATGAGTTTTGAATAAAGAGTAAATAAATGAATTTCATGTAAAAAGTATGATCTATTTTATCAGTTCATTTGATCTATTCTTGACCATTTGAATAGAGGCTGCAAGCACTACTATGCTAAAGGAACTGCTGAAATTCTGAACCTAACCCCTCAATCCTTTCCTAAACTCTAATGCTGAACCTAGCCCTAAGTCAACCTTCAGTGCTGTTAAGTATCAACAGTTTCAAACAGTAGTTTGTATATAATCTATAGGGGCCAATAGTGGCCTATCTAAATAAAATCAGACCAACACTGGCTGTCTTAAACATACGAGTCTGCACCCTGGACCGTTTTTAAGCTACTCTGGGGGGCTCATTATTATTTGTACACAAAGAAGAAGTCCATCTCAGCCATGGATCGATTGTGCAATTTCATATGTCACTTTTCTGTATGCAAGTTTGCAAAATGTCAGACACTAGGTTCATCCACATACTGCTTTTCACCACCTTCCTTCGATAAAAACACTTAAGATCAGTGCTTTTTGTATGACGAATGTACGAGTTTTGTACATTCAAATGTTGACAGTTTTTTTTAAGCTTGACACTGATTGAGTAAAACCTTTGACTTGAAGTTGATTATTTATATATGAAAACAATTGTGATTCATCTGGGCTTAAATGTCGTCCTCCACCATCCAAAACAATCATTTCCTACCATCACAAAACCTGAATGATGCGTCAAAGGGCACATTACAAAATTAGCCAATCACACAAGCCACAAATATGAGGAGCAGATAACTTCCACACATGCAGCAGACCTCACTAGCGATTGCTTGAAGCAAATTCCAGACCACTGACTTCAGTAAGACTAGCGATCAGTACTCTGGACAGCTGCTGGGCTCGAAAAGAGCTTTCACACTTGACCAAATGTACTGAACTCATAGAGCAAGCTTTCATGGGGTTGGGAAGAAGGAAAAAAAAAAGTCTAGTTTGAAAATGGCCTAAGAGAAAATAAGCAGGTACTGTATATGACCTCTACAAAGTGTAACATTCAAGAGTCAGTATATCTACAGCAGACAACAGGGTTGTGAAAAAGAACACAAACTTGACTCTTTTCTAGAGCATCTATTTGGCCTTTTTTCATGATGTTTTTCATTTAGGTGCATTGCATTTTCTTTTAAATCTTTTATATTTGTTAACTCTTGTGTAGTCTTAACATTCTGTACAATCCCCTTGTCCTAAGGGTAAAAAATTACCAGCCTTCACTAAACACTAGAAATAGTAAAGCAGCTTCATTTAATTTTAAACCTACAATATACATTATTTTACAATTTATCGTTTGCAAGCCTACATGACTTCTGGCAAACTGTAAACGGCACTTTTTGTGTCTTTCTTTCATCAATGGTTTTGTTCTGCCACCTCCATAAAGGCCAGATTTGTGGAGTGCAGACTTATAGTTGCCCTGTGTACAGATTCTCCCACCTGAGCTGTGGATTTCTGCAGCTCCTCCAGAGTAACCATGGGCCTCTCGGCTGCATCACTTTCATCTTTCATCTCATTCAGGCAAGTAAGGATGTTGAGTATTATATGATTTTTTTTCTCTATTAATCACTGACACTGCATAATATAACTATTAAATTGTGGCTAAGTGTTTTAGATAATTGTTTTAATAACTCAATTTGTCTTTTTTTT
>BRDA01059770.1:0-17483 GCA_036984385.1 Crenuchus spilurus
CCTTGAAAATGCTAACTTTTCTTCGGCTTGCTCCTCTGCCTCTCGGTACACGTGTAAAAACACTGGCTCTGATTGGCTACCATAACGCTGCCTTATCCAATTGCTTACTGACTTGAGTTAAACAGGTGTTACACCGAGAACTGTGACCTATCGAGATCTGTGACTTCTTCTATCAAGTCAGATCTCGACAGGTCACAGTTCTCGGTGTAACACCTGTTACTCCTCACTAGCCTGAGCAGAGGTCCGCTCGTATTACTGTTAGTATATAGTAACGCAACGCTTTTAATGACCAGTAACGTCAACGGCGTTAAAACGACAGGAAAAGTAATTAATTATTTTATCCCGTTACTGACAAAATGACGTCGTTACGTAACGCCGTTATTTTTAATGCCGTTATTCGCAACACTGGTTACAACAGAGTGTAAAACCATCGTCATAGACAAAGGATGTGATGTGACTGATGTACATGATAATAGAGTACTGGGTGAAGCATGGTGGAGGCAGCATCTCAGAAACCGTTCACTTTTTTGGGATATTCTAGAGCTGCTGTAGTGAATACAGTCTAGTCTAGTTGAATAAATTCTAGGGCAGCAAGTCTACAGGTGAAATAATAGCAGGCAGCCATCAGCAATCCAGTATTTCTTCTACTGGTGGGCCACCAACAGTCCACTGACTTTTTAGGCTCACCAGAGGTCCCTACAACCAAAGTCATAGTCAGAGACGTCAGATTGAAGTAAGTTTTGCATATTCAAATATAGGAATATGAATGGATGGAGATGTAATTGTGTGATACATGTGTGAGCTGCTGAAATGAAGACTTTGGAGAAGTCCGGCTGGGTGTGAGTGAAGGATTAGTGTTCATGAGCCGAGTGTCACTGACTCAGGTGTAGCAGATTAGCACAGAGCCTGGAGCTAATCTGGGGGATTGTTGGTGCATCTAAGGGGGTGTTGGGGTTTGGAACACAGCCAGATAGCAACTAGCTGCCCCCTGCAGCTCTCACATGGATACAGCAATATTAGCCTACCACAGCTCAGACTAGATCTCAGATAAAAGATCTGCTCAGTTATTGTTACTGTGCATCCATCACATCTATTACCTTGCAGTGTGTGTGTGTGTGTGTGTGTGTGTGTGTGTGTATACTGTATGAAATGTTTTTAAAATAAAATTTGTACTTAATGTATATGTGGACACACCACTGGACATTTTCTGTCACACCACAGGACGCTACTAAAGGCTAATCGTTTATTAGCAGTTAGCGAGACACATTTTCATCATTTTCTATAATTATGCAGTTTAATAGGCAGTTTTAAATCAAAATGTTCATTCAGGGGTGCCACACTAAAGGACAACAAAAGGGGCTTCACAGGGAACTTCAGTCACATGACCTTGAATGGGCTCCTTCAAATGAGTGAAGTGGAATCAGGATCTGGTATCACAGCAGAACAGCAAATAAGTTCCTACATGTTTAGATATATATTAATGTAAGAAATGATTTTTAGTAAAGTACAGACCTGACATATTCATCAACACTCTTATGCTTTTCTTTTAATTTATAAAAGTTAACATTTATTGAACCATGTTTGAGAGTCACACCACAGGACAGTTTTAACACGTTTAAAATGAAAATAAATAAATAAATAAAAAACAGACGTTTAAGCCCACAAGACTAAACTCAACAATCTGCTGATGTTGCTACACTTAAATGAGCTCTGAAGTAAAAATTTTACTTGATTTTACTTTTACTTTTAGTTTAACGTGATGCTATTAAATTAACTCTGAAGCTAAAGCACACACACACACACACAAACACACACACACACACACACACACACACACACACACACACACACACACGCACACACACACACTGCAGACTGAGGTGTATTTGGTATAGATGGGGAACTCTCTCTCTGTGTGTGTGTGTGTGTGTGTGTGTGTGTGTGTGTGTGTGTGTGTGTGTGTGTGTGATTCATCACTCCTCAGACAGAATTCCTACCCCACCCTAAACACTCCCTTATGGGGGAACTCTCTGTGATGTCTCCGTGTGTGGGTGTGTGTGTGTGGGTGTGTTTAAATGTGTATCTCTATGTGTTTTGGTTTGTGTCTGCCCCCTACTGGACACCACTTGAACTGTAGTCTTCAATAAGTCAAGCTAAAGCTGTGAGCGTAAACATACTGAGATCTGAGTGGGCTGAGAGTTTTTTCTTTGATAGACAGCGACTTGGCTAATCAGGTGACAATTGACTATTGAGTAGTATTTGCTAACCATATTAGCCTCACGGCTTCAGTTCTAAACTAAAAAAGCACAAATTGGACTCCAAACATGTCTGAGCTGATTGTGTAAATATGGGTTTTGGGTGAACATGTGTGGTCCACAGGTTGTGGTGGAATAGAGGACTGGAAGCCATGTTGGACAATATCTCACAGCTGTAATGTCAGCTAATGTCAGTTAAACTCTACAACGTGTCTTTACTGCAGAGACAGCACTGATCTCCTGTCTGCTCATCATCGTCTTCTACACACTGCTGTACTCTTATGTGGATACACACTGTCATATTTCATCTGATACTGATAACTACACACATAACACTGTAAATACTCAGTCACATCTGTTTAATTCATGCTCACTATAAACTAAACTCCTGTTGTAAACTACCTTACACAGGTAAATACTGCTGACACTAATTCTTATGAGCACACTGATAGATATGCATTGTGTAGTAAAACTTCCTCATAGCATGTAGTGTCACCTTCACTACAGCAGCTCTAGATCACATCACAAAGTTAGTGGTCTCTGAGATGCTGGCTCCACCATGCTTCACCTGGTACCCTATTATCATGTAATTTTGGGTATCAGTCACATCATGTCCATCACAGTTTTACACTCTGCTCAAGGTTGCCAGGTCCAACAAAAATATCAAACTCAAAGTCAGTCTAAAACCCGCCCTTCAGAAGCTTAAACTAGCCCAAAATATATGTCTGTCACACGTTTGAAGCAAATGGCAAAACAACTAAGAGTGTACAACTTAGTATTTTGTTTATAAAGGATTTATTATCAGTCCATCAAACCTTTTTCTTTTTCCCAGTCCTTGCAATACCACCTCCTGTGTTTCCCCATTTACCTGGCATATTAGCTAATGACTGTTTTCTCTTCACCTTCTGTATGTATGTCTGTCTGTCTCTCTCTCTCTCTCTCTCTCTCTCTCTCTCTCTACATATATATATAGGGGTTAGACAATGAAACTGAAACAGCTGTCATGTTAGTGTGGGAGGTTTCATGGCTAAATTGGACCAGTCTGGTGGCCAATCTTCATTAATGTCACATTGCACCAGTAAGAGCAGAGTGTGAAGGTTCAGTTAGCAGGTAAGAGCACAGTTATATAGTATATTACAATGCACACAACATTATGGTGACATACCAGAGTTCAAAAGAGGACAAATTGTTGGTGCACGTCTTGCTGGCGCATCTGTGACCAAGACAGCAAGTCTTTGTGTCTAAATATTATTGAGCCACTTTGGGGTGTTTTGGAGGAGCGAGTCAGGAAACGGTTTCCTCCACCAGCATCACGTAGTGACCTGACCATTATCCTGCAAGAAGAATGGCTTAAAATCCCTCTGACCACTGTGCAGGACTTGTATATGTCATTCCCAAGATGAACTGACGCTGTATTGGCCACAAAAGGAGGCCCAACACCTACTAATAAATTGTTGTGATCTAAAACCAGCTGTTTCACTTTCATTGTCCAACCCCTGTATATCTCCTTTTCAGGCTCTTTTTCCTTATAGTGTTATGTTCTCTTCGTTGTTATTGTTGTATTCAAACTTCCTTAGTGTCAACTTAAACACGTCCGCCCGCAGTGTTGAAGTAATGTCCTAGCCAACACACTCTTTTTATAGTTTTTTGGTGGCCACAGTAATTTTTAAAAGTAGCCCAAAAAACTGCATCCCGCCACCCTTGAATTTTCACCCGTGACTGGATTTTCAAACAAGCCCAATTTGGCGTGAAAACCGCAAACCTGGCAACTCTGATTCTGCTACAACTGACTGGTGTGCTCACTTATTTATACATGCAGTAAACCCTGTCACATGACATCTGTGACATCCCCCAAACCAGTGAGTGTGAGTGTGTATGTCTTATGTAATAATGTAAATCTATCTATCTATCTATCTATCTATCTATCTATCTATCTATCTAGCTAGCTAGCTATGATCACAGTGTATTAGTAAATATTTTACATTTCAGTCAAAAGCCTCAAAACATCTTAAATGAGAAAATCCAGATGAAAAGTGAGAGAAAAGAAAAAGTCTGAAAGGATGGACTATTGTGATTGAACCATCTTCTTCACAACAGTCTTGAAATGAGCTTTATGATAAAGCCTGATGAGATTACAGCTCAGAGCTCCACAGCGAGAGACTGAAAGGTTCAGAATCAGAGTCTGTCTGACAGTAATGGCTGTTATTAGCATGCAGACTTTATTTATGACTGTGTGAAAGGAACGAGGGACTGCAGGGCAAGTCTACAAGGAATTAAATGTGATTTAAAGAGCTGAATCCTGCAATTTTTTTACATTTTATGTTTTTCCCTCCCATTTATGACGCTGGTGTAGTTTTATGTACTAAAAACAGTCATAATTCATGTTTATGTGACCAAACCTAATAAACCTTTATTCTTTAGAATGAAACAAACTGTCTTTGTTACTGTGCCTTTAAGACTGATATATGTAAATGATCTCTGTTCTGATTGGCTGTCCTGTATTGTGTTTCAGTCAAAAAAGCAGGGATGAGATATTTCATTGTGAAAGGGGCGGGGCTAAACTGCTATAGTCATACATCAAAAAATGTGATATATTTAGAAAAAAAATCATATTTGTTCATAATTTAATTCAAACGCCAAACTGTCAAATATCAAAGATCAGTGTGACTTATAGCTCAGATAATGATAATATGTGGTTAAATGACTGTAAACAGTATAAATACTGTGTATCTCTCAGAGCGACAGCTGCCACATTCCCAATATCAACACTCCTGAACCAGAGACAACATCAGAAGTGTCTTATCTGGACTAAGCAGAACCAGAACTGGACCACAGTACTGTTCATTTGTAAATCAGCTCCTAGAGTCTGAGAAACAAACAATCCAAGCTGTCTGAAGTCCAATGGGTAGTTTCTGCAGTCTGTGATGGTTTGAGTTGCTGGTGTTGGTCAGCTGTGTTTAGTCCAAAGGCAACAAGAGATTGAAGGGCACTTCATGCTTCCATCTGACGAGGAGCTTTAGGGAGATGCCCAGCAGCTGTCCACAGTGCCAGCACTACTACTGATCATCATATTACTGTGACTGATGAGCAATAAGTCACACTGATCAACATTAAAACATAAATAGACTTAAAAAATGTCACGTTATGTGAATGTAGAATATATAATAGCTTAACTTTTGGAATTATGAAATGAACTTTTTCAAAATATTCAAATTTTTGATGTGTAATTATAATGCAAAATCCTGTGACATGGACAGTGAATAAAACTGGAGTTTCTGACTTCATGACTGGGAGACCTTAGTCTATCCAAATCGGTACAAACACCACCAGCAGAACCACACTGAGCTCTGGAGTTCCTCAGGGCTGCATGCTCATTCCTCTTCTGTTCACTCTACTGACTCATGACTAATGGCCCTTAAATTGCTATTAGTTTCTCCCTCTCTCTCTCTCTCTCTCTCTCTCTGTCTCTCTCTGTCTCTCTCTGTCTCTCTCTCTCTCTCTCTCTCTCTCTCTCTCTCTCTCTCTCTCTCTGTCTCTCTCTCTCTGTCTCTCTCTCTCTGTCTCTCTCTCTCTCAATTTGTTGAGTTGTTTGTTGAGTTCTGATGCACTTGCAGGATATTTTTACAGAATTCAATGTACATAATTTGTCTTGAATGTTTATCCCACTGTTGGAAATTATAATTTGATAGTGTCCCCCATACCTCCCTACCAAAGAGGACAATTGGTTCTATAATTGATTTAAATATTTTTAGCCAAATCTGGATTAGTATTTGAAAGCGAATTTGTGGTTTAATTGCATAGAAGACCCTGTGTGCTTTCACTCCCAGCTCATTGACTGCAGGACTAAAGTTTCTGTTTAAACTAGTCTTCAGTCCTAAATAACTTTACTCTTTACAGCTCTTTAATGTGTAAACACACACACACACTGAAGTTCCTTCATATTCTTTTTTGTAGTAATGCTCTTTCTGACCACTAGGTGGAAGTGCACTCAATCAAACTAAATTACATTCTGATTTTCTCAACAGACTGTGAGATAAACATCATAACTGACATTAGCCTGTCACAACACTAAATCAAGTATTTAATCTCTCTGTTTATCCGAAGCTGCCCAGGAGTTGAAAACAATGAAATTCAGAAATGTACACAAATGTCTTAATTTAAGATAATGATTCTACACTGTGGAACATTCCATTTTCTCCTCTTCTCACACACCTTTATCTTCATGTGGAGATAAGCTTTGACCCCCCAGAGAGTGTAAAGCTTCATTAAACCTTTTCTGAGTGTCAGAATGGTGCTGACTCTCTAAAATCAATCCCATCTTTTCTGCTCTGTGCTCCTCCAGTGCTGATCAGTCCTCTCTCTAAAGTGTCTTACTGAGTTGCTGCTTCTGCAATCACAGATATTCACTCACATAAACTTCACTTATAACCTCACTTATATTCTCATGTGTAACCTCACGTATGACCTCACTTATATCCTCACTTATAACCTTACTTACAACCTCACTTATATCCTCATTTATATCTTCACTTACAACCTCACTTATAACCTCACTTATATTCTCATTTATATCCTCACTTATATCCTCACTTACAACCTCACTTATAACCTTACTTACAGCCTCACTTATATCCTCATTTATATCTTCACTTACAACCTCACTTATATTCTCATTTATGTCCTCACTTATATCCTCACTTACAACCTCACTTATAACCTTACTTACAGCCTCACTTATATCCTCATTTATATCTTCACTTACAACCTCACTTACAACCTCACTTATATCCTCATTTATATCTTCACTTACAACCTCACTTACAACCTCACTTACAACCTCACTTATATCCTCACTTATATCCTCACTTATAACCTTACTTACAGCCTCACTTATATCCTCATTTATATCTTCACTTACAACCTCACTTATATCCACATTTATATCTTCACTTACAACCTCGCTTATAACCTCACTTACAACCTCACTTATATTCTTATTTATATCCTCACTTATATCCTCACTTACAACCTCACTTATAACCTTACTTACAGCCTCACTTATATCCTCATTTATATCTTCACTTACAACCTCACTTATATTCTCATTTATATCCTCGCTTATATCCTCACTTACAACCTCACTTATAACCTTACTTACAGCCTCACTTATATCCTCATTTATATCTTCACTTACAACCTCACTTATATCCTCATTTATATCTTCACTTACAACCTCACTTATAACCTCACTTACAACCTCACTTATATTCTCTTTTATATCCTCACTTATAACCTTACTTACAGCCTCACTTATATCCTCATTTATATCTTCACTTACAACCTCACTTATATCCTCATTTATATCTTCACTTACAACCTCGCTTATAACCTCACTTACAACCTCACTTGTATTCTCATTTATATCCTCACTTATATCCTCACTTACAACCTCACTTATAACCTTACTTACAGCCTCACTTATATCCTCATTTATATCTTCACTTACAACCTCACTTATATTCTCATTTATATTCTCACTTATATCCTCACTTACAACCTTACTTACAGCCTCACTTTTATCCTCATTTATATCTTCGCTTACAACCTCTTATATTCTCGTTTATATCCTCACTTATATCCTCACTTACAACCTCACTTTTAACCTAACTTATAACCTTACTTACAGCCTCACTTATGTCCTCATTTATAACCTCACTTATAACCTCAAATAAAACCTCAGATATAACACAACCTCACTTACAACCTCACTAATACATCCTCACTTACAACCTCACTTATATCCTCACTTATATCCTCATTTATTACCTCTTATGACCTTACTTACAACCTCACTTATATCATCATGTATAACCTCAAATATAACCTCAGATATAACACAACCTCACTTATATCCTCACTTACAACCTTACTTTCAACCTCACTTATATCCTCACTTATAACCTCAAATATAACCTCAGAAATATCACAACCTCACTTACAGTATATCCTCATTTATAACCTCACTTATAACCTCACTTTTATCCTGACTTATAACCTCAAATATAACCTGTAATTACTTCAGTTACAGTAATCTCAATTACAGTAACCTCAGTTATAATAGCCTCAGTGTAAATGTGTAGATTGAGCCTGAGATTGGTCCTACAGGTCCAGTCTTACAGCTTTTCTACATTTACTGATCCAGCACAAAAGAGCAGATATGTATCTTTTCATAAGTGAAACTTTTAATTAGTACAATTATCTGGCATGTAGTACTGCTAAGTGTACTGCACACACACACACACACAGAGAGAGAGAGAGAGAGAGAGAGAGTAGAGGGAAGTGAGCAGAGTGAGGCAGATCTGCAGTCTCAGGGGAGCAGACAGACTGCTAATGCTCTAAAACCCCATTAGAGTTTAACATCTATTCCTGCTGGGCAAGAATACAGCAGTGTATGTGCTTGTGTGTCCTCCCTGAGGAGGCAGAGTATTGAGGGATGACTTCCATCACAGTAAAGCTCATTGACTCTTTGTGTGTTAATGGGGAAGAGAGAGAGAATGTGTACGCATTCTCATATTGTTATTGAGATTGAAACACCCATCCATCCATTATCTTATCCGCTTAATTCTGATCAGGATCACGGTTAGTCCCCTACTTCTCTATGCCCGATCACCAGTGCAATTACAGACTATCCCAGCCAAGCCCAGGACAGGGTGCCTGTGATGTGCAGTAACGTACTGAATGGAGATCAGAGGATGCAACAGTGTGATCACAACAAACGTCCATTATTTGTGCATGAATCAACACGAAACTAATGTCAAGCCCGGTACACGTAGACTGGAGATACGTTCACATACACTGTATCACGCTTAATGACAGACAACACTATGACACAAAGAGGGGACTTTATAGGGGCGCCCAAGACTGAAACGTATACAATAATAATAATAATAATAATAGATTTAATAAAAGATAAAACACTCCCAATTCACTGTGTCTGTTGGGGTTCCTCACAACTCTGTGTGTGTGTGTGTGTGTGTGTGTGTGTGTGTGTGTGTGTGTGTGTGTGTGTGTTTTCATGGCACAGATTGGATAAAGGCACTGGTTAAGGTATCTTAATAGTAAGCTTGAAACATTCTCATAATGATAAAAAATGCTGAGCAGTAGCTCAGTGTGCAGCACAGTAGAAATGTGGTGCCATCCTGTGGCAGATCTCAGCCTGTGCTGTAGTTTCCATTTCAAAGGAGACTTTTCCTGTTCAGGACTGAGACCAGCAAAGCATCGTATTAGAGTATTTACTCCCCAGACAATCTCTGTGTTAAGGAGATGAACCAGGCAGCACAGTATAGGAAGACAAAGGTGAGGTGAGTGGAGGGGACAGTTCAAGTTCAAGAGGTTTTTATTGCCATTTCTGTTATATACAGTACAGTACATATTGAAATGAAACAATGTTCATCCAGGACCAGGTGCAACACAACACAATTAATAAATAAATGCCAAATATTTTTAGCATCAGTTTTGTAGTACAATGTGCAAATGTGCAAATATTGCAATGATGATGTACACAAATAGAGTGCTGTGCAAATATGCCGTGGTATTTAGTCCCTGAGGGTAAGACTCTGTGTATTAAGGAGTCTGACAGCCTGAGGGATGAAACAGTTAGACAGTCTATCAGTGATGCTCCGAATGCTGCTATATCGTCTACCAGAAGGCAGCAGGGTGAGGAGACCATGTGATGGATGCAATGGGTCCTCCACAAAGCTGAGAGCTTTCCAGAAGCAGTTCTTGTTGTAAATGTCCATGAGAGATGGGAGGGAAACCCTAATGATCTGCCCAGCCATCCTCACTGTATGCTTGAGAGTCTTGCAGTCAGATGCGGTACAATTCCCAAATCAGACAGTAATGCAGGTGCTAAGGATGCTCTGTATTAGTGTTGTAGTCAAGACCGCACTGTTCGAGTCCAAGACCTTCCCGAGACCACAGGGGACCAAGACAAGACCAAGACTTTGTGGAGTCGAGTCCAAGACCAAGACCGAGTCATTTAGGGGTTGAGACCGTGACAAGACCAAGACCAATGGACACCGAGACCGGGTCGAGACCAAAATAACAAATAAGAGGCCTTACAGATAAACTAACATCAACACTGTGCCCAGACCAGTACTAAACAAAAAATAAGCCAGGACTAAATAGCCAATATACTAAAATTAATCAACAACAACGAAAATTCAAATAAATAACATATTTATTATGCATTTTTAGAACAGTGCATTATTAACACAGACATTCAAAAAAGTTGTCTAACAGGACTTTAACTGCACAGGTAACAAGAAAATCTAAAAGTTACCACCACAAAAATTACATTTAAGCATTTTTCAAGCAATTTCAAGACATTGCCAGGTGTTTTCAAGCACCATATAATTAGATACAAACCCATATAGTCATTACATATTCTCATATTTTTCTACCGTAGCTTCAACAACACACAAAAAAACAATTCAGTGTGCAAACTCCAGGACTACGTTTGCAGAGGAACTCGTAATCATTAAATCCAAACTTTATGACCGATGAAGTGGCAGACATGTCTGCGCAGAAGACGGCCTAGCCTGTACTGGCAGCCGGTCTTGTGTCGAGACCGGTATAGCCAATAGTGCTGCTTGTGTGTGTGTGTGTGTGGTGGGGGGAGGTGATTAAAAATACTCTTAATTCATTGGTTGTATCTAAAGTCACTCATACAGGGCTGCAATAATGTTGTGCAGAGGCGAGACCAAGAAAGATGGTCCCGAGACCGAGACAAAGCCGAGTAAACATGAAGCCGAGATAGTGACAAGACCTTGAAAATGCGGTCTCGAGACCAAGACCAATCTCGAGTACTACAACACTACTCTGTATGGCTGCACAATACAAGGTGGTGAGGATTGGAGATGGCAGATGAGCTTTCCTGAGTATTCTTAGAAAGTAGAGACACTATGCAGCATTCGTACTATAATGGACTAGATAAGATTCTCCGCCATCAGAACACCAAAAAATTTGGTGCTCCTGACAATTTTCATGGGGGAGCCATCAATGATCAGTGTAGAGTGGTCTCTCTGAAATCTACCAAAGTCAACAACCATCTCCTTAGTTTTGTCAACATCCAGAGACAGGTTTTTGACTATGCACCAGTTCGTTAATCATTCCATCTCCTCTCTGTATGCTGATTATTTGCACTGATAAGACCCACCACAGTCGTGTCATCTGCAAACTTGATGATGTGGTTGAAGCTGTGCATAGCTGAACAGTCATGAGTCAGTAGGGTGAACAGAAGAGGAATGAGCATGCAGCCCTGAGGAACTCCAGAGCTCAGTGTGGTTATGCTGGTGGTGTTTGTACCGATTTGGATAGACTAAGGTCTCCCAGTCATGAAGTCAGAAATCCAGTTTCAGAGAGAGGTGTTCAGTCCCATCGAGCTAACCTTTCTGATCAGGTGCTGAAAAATGGTGTTGAATGCTGAGCTGAAGTCTATGAACAGCATTCTAACATATGTGACCTTCTTGTCCAGGTGAGTGACTGATCATCCATACTGCAGTTGATCCATTGACGGTGACAGCAGGGTCTAAATGGGCCTCAATGACATGCCTCTCTAAGCACTTCATGACAATGGGTGTTAGTGTGACAGTACGGTGGTCATTATGACAGACATTCATGACTTCTTTGGCACTGGCATGATGGTGGTCACCTTGAAACATGTTGCTGCTCAGAGAGATTTTGAAGATGCCTGTGAAGACATCTGCCAGCTGATCAGCACATCCTCTGAGCAGTCTGCCAGAAATGTTGTCCCATCCCACAGCCTTTCGTGGGTTGACTCTGTGGACTCTGTTGACTCTGTTTAATGAGATGCTCTGGTCATTTGTGCACTTTGCTTTTCTGATGATCCAGGACAGTTTAGCTTTTGCTGTACTCAGATCAATTTCATCACCTGATTTGAAGGTGGAGTCTCAGGTTCTCAGCAGGGTACGCACCTCTGCACTCATCCATGACTTTTGGTTTGATCGTGTAATGATGGTCTTGTTGATAGTGATGTCATTAATGCACTTTTTGACGTAGCAGTTCCTTGATGTCATGTACTCCTCCATGTTGGTGAAGTTGATGTATGTCTCCCTAAACATGTCCCAGTCAGTGTGCTCAAAACAGTCCTTAGGAGCAGAGATGGCTCCTGTTGGCCAGGTTTTCACCTGTTTCAGAATTGGTCTGGAGTATCTGATGAGCGACCTGTATTTTGGGATTAGCATAACCGAGCAGTGGTCAGTATATCTGAGGTGGGAGCTGGGCTCTGCCCTATACGCACCGGAGACATTTGTGTACACAAAATCCAATGCGTTCACCCTCCTCGTAACAAAGTCCACATGCTGGTAAATCTTATGGAGAACGGTTGGCGGAGCTCCACACGTGGCCCACATGCTATACATGGGGCACCACGATTTTACAGGGGCATCACATGTCTTCAAGAGGCACCATGCATCCTGTTTGTCCACAACATTTATACAATGTTTAACAAAGTTTATAGATAGTCAGACAAAAGGTCCATGTCATGTCATGTCACACGCCGTCATCGCTTCGCGATGGTAGGCTGCACAGACGAGTCACTTCCCTCCAATGCCATCTGTCTCTGGTTGCTTGTAGCAGGCTAGCACCTGATAATCCAGTCCATGTCTTGATGTTATCCATCCAGGTTATTCTTGGTCTTCCACGTCTTCGGACTCCTTCCACAAGTCGAGTCATAACACTTCCAAAAGGTCCTTGATTTGAAATATTTGTGACAGCGGAGTGGGAGGGGGGCACAGGTGGTCAAACGTTTTGGGCACCTGGATGCCTAGCACCGGCACTGGGGAGAACAGTCTTGAGATTTGTGGAATTTAAATCTCCGACAACAATAACAAGTCCATCCGGACGAGAGCTCTGTAAATTGCTTATCACTCCATACAGTTTACAGAATGCCTCCGTCGCATTTACACTCAAGGGGAGGTCTGCTGCAACCAGGAGCACAGCGGAGAACTCTCTTGGTAAATAAAAAGGTCTACATCTAACAACTACAAATTCCACTAGTGGAAAACAGAACTTTGCAACAAGTACAGAGTCCTTGCACCATTCTGTGTTGATGTAAACACACACCCACTTCCTGGTGTTTATCCGGACTGGGGTGCACTCCTGTCAGCATGATAGCAGTTTAGCCCATGTAGCTAAATAGCACTGTCTAGAGAATTATTGCCAAACCATGTTTCAGTAAAAACTAAAACACAACAGTACTCTACTCACGCTGGGTACAGTTGGATGCAGTCCAGTTTATTCTCCAGAGAGCAGGCATTAGTGAGGAATAGCAATTGTAGAGCCAACAGTCTAGGGTTAGTCTTTAGCCTAGCACAGACCCCAGTTTGCTTCCCATAATTCTGCTTTCTTGTGCACCACTTGCGGCACCTCCTCCCTAGTCTCCAACATCAGGAAACACAGAGGGCTGCAAACCTGGTTCTCATCCTCGAAGTAGATCTCCGGCTGATTTCTTAAATCCAAAAGGTACTGGCATTGTAGACTTAAGTAACTATGCTTTACATGAAGAATCTGAGCTTCTATGAAGGCTTTAACACAGACCACAAATTGCACAGATAATAAGACATGGCACTGCAGCTGCCACTTTCAGGACCACTGTTTATAAAATTCACAGACTGTGTTTTGGGACATTAAAGATGCCATAGAACAGAAAAGTGTTCAAGAGTCCAGTACATAGAACCGACATAATGTAGAACCTGTTGTAGAACCTTGTGTAGAACACTGATCTCAAATTTACCACTATTTTCACTCCAGTTGTGTCTCTCTCTCTCTCTCTCTCTCTCTCTCTCTCTCTCCCCTTTTATCTCTCTTACTCTCTCTAACTCCATCTATCTCTCTGTCTTTGTCTCTCTCTCTGACACACTCTTCTCTTCTCTCTCTTTCCACTTCTGCTCACTTGTCACTAAAACTAATCTACAGTAAGCAGGAGCATCCTCACATTTCTATTGTTGTTCTCTCTTCCTCCAGTCTTCCTCCATTCTTTTTAACGCATCATCTCTCTCTCTCTCTCTCTCTCATAAAAGGTTCACTCTCTTTGTCTGTCTCCACCCACCCTCCTCTCTCTTCTCTCTCTTCTCTCTTTCTTTGTCCCCCTCTCCTGAATCCCACCATTAGTCTAATTGTCTCTCTGGGGCTGTTACAGCTCCACACTCGCTCATACGTTATGTCCCTGTTGGACAGGCTGAATGACAAAACAGAGGGAAAGAAGAGGAGGATGAAAAGCTTTATGTGATACATCTGCCAGATCCACTTTGATACAGGCACAATTCATCTTTTTTCTCTCTGTTCTTTCTCTCCAGGCTTGTCCGTTCATCTTCACAGATCACTAAAAGTGACTGAAAGTAACACCGTGTTTGTCATACACCACCCACACACACACACACACACACACACACACACAGTTTAATAGTGGAATATTATCACTATAATGTCTTTATAATATCCCTCAGTGAGACTAAATCAATGAATCATGTAAAATATATCCAAGAGATGTAAATAGTAAACAGATGGGTGAATGTGGTATGTATGGCTGTGAACTATAGTTCTGCTTTAATGTGTATTTGTTCCATATGTATTAAAGCTTCAGTCAGCTTTTCTGCAGTGCACTAATCAGTCATTAGAGTTGAATGACTGCAATAATTTTTTAAAGCTTTGGAGTGCACAAAATGTTACTAAATTACTAAAGAATGTAAATAAACATGTTTAAATTTGATATCTTCTGCATATTTATTAAATTGAACATACCAGACACTGCACTTTAGTGAGTGTACAAAGCAGGCATTATCTGGGCACAGTGCTGAAGTGACACTGATGTGGTGGTTTTGTTGTGATAGTGTGTGTTGCACTGGTATGAGTGGATCAGACTGCTACACTGCAAAAAATAACATTTTAACAAGCAAGAAAATCTTAAAAATCAACAATAGGTTTTTAGGAATAGGAATAACTGACTTGTATGTGATTTATTATAAATAATAATAATAATAATAATAATAATTGTTATTATTATTATTATTATTATTATTATTATTATTATTATTATTATGTGTTAGATAAATATTCTAGTTTTAGAAACTTTGTCTATGATTATCTTATTAAGATTCTGTTTCTTTCTTTTTTTTTTATGAAATAAGAAATTTATTTTATATTACTGAAAGTTTTCGAGACTCTCCGGTGTAAAAAAAAAAAAAAAATCAAGACAACCTTACTTAAGAATACATTATTCTTAAAACTTATACACGACTAGAAATACAATATTTAATATATTTTCAAATTAAACTGGTGACACTTTGTGACTGAAAAGTATTTTATTGCGATTATTTATTTGTTTGAAATTGTAGCAGAGTGCATTGTTTATATAACAGAGCGAAAACATTATTACAACAGTCTAAAAACATTCTGTATAAACAGATAATTTTTACATTTATAATCTGATTACAAACATTGACTGGCCACTTCATTAAAAACAATGCTCATTTTTTTCAGCTCCACTGAGCATACAGGAAAACTCAATGCTCAGCAGATATTATTAATATTAAGATTCGTAATATTAATACTTATTACCTTATTATAAGGTAATAAATTAGAAAGACTTTTAAATATTTTTTTGTTCATTTAAACTCCATATTGAGTGTAAAGTGCATTTTTTTTAACCTAAATTAGGTTTTATGAAAATACTTAAAACAAGATTAATGCACTAGTTTTGGCATTTTATGGATCATTTTTAAGATAGTTGATCAAGTTAGTTGTGCTTAAATCTAGATATAGTGCCTTATATTGATTTTTTACTGTTTTTTGAGAGTACAAGATAATTTACAGGGCAAGATTTTTTTTATTGTTTCAGGAAATCTTAACAAGCTAAATTTTCTTGCTATACTGACAGATAATGTTGCTTGATTCAACTATTCATTTTCTTATTTTGTTTTTATTTTTCTTATTTTTTAACACATTTTTTTCAATGCCACTGACCTTATCATTGCAAAACAGGGAGAACAAATAGAAACAGATGGACAACAGTCTGCAATTGTAGAAATACAAAGTGCACCTGTGTGCTCAGTGGAGCTAAAATTAACAATGAATGTAGATACAAGGACATGGTTCTGATGTTATGACTGATCTGTGATTTTCTTTTTAGATGTTTTGTCAGAAACTAGACAGCATCCATGCCCATTCACATCTTTAAACACACCTACGAGAGATAAACTTAAAGTTATATGAACGGTGTGCTCCCTGCTGATGTTAATGTACGTTACACTTTCAGGCTTGTCAGCATGTTGCATAATATTGTCAAAAAACCTGCACTGAGATGATGAAACAACGTAAAAGCGCAGTGTAAATGATCCAAGAAATGACTTATTCCTCTAATAATGAACATATGCTGTGGAGCTAATAGTGCAGTGCATTATGACAGAGTCACACAGCTAGCAGCTGATGCTAGTCAGAGCCCATATGGCAGCTCTGTGTGGTGCAGTGACTGTACACACTGCACAAAACCTTGACCATCACATTAACATTTACCTTCTGTGGGTTTGTCTGGATGTGAGCCACATGGAGCCAACTGTACCTGCCTTTGGGGAGTGAAGGCTATTGTCACGCACATATACACACACACTAGGCATGTGTGGATATGGGAATTTTGGGTCAGTGTTGATGTCTACAGTGTCTGAATAAATAGCCCTGGTTTGGTGCAGTAAGCTCCTAATAGACATGGATCTTACCTGCAGATCTAGACATACTTAACCTTCATCAACCTTATGGAAGAATTCAATAGTATCCCGTCTAGAAGAGGGTTACCAGGACCTTCCCCTGGAGACAGGTCTGGACCTAGTGTTTGCCTGCGAGCCCCTGATGTCATGAGTTCAATCTGAAAAAGCAACATGTTGGGAAGGCGATATTGGCCCATCACCCAAGCACCTCTTGGGGCAAGGGGGTCACGTTGCAGGGAACAGGTGTTCTTTGCTTACCCTGTTGCTTCTACAGCCCTGAAATGGACCTAGCAGATATACATTGTTATATCAGAATCTTATGACCATCGTGCTGCACGTATAAATACAGTGAGGGAAATAAGTATTTGAACACCCTGCGAATTTGCAAGTTCTCCCACTTAGAAATCATGGAGGGGTCTGAAATGTTCATCTTAGGTGCATGTCCACT
>BRDA01059776.1:0-12223 GCA_036984385.1 Crenuchus spilurus
TTTCACAGGTGTTCAAATACTTATTTGCAGCAGTAACACACAAATAAATTATTAAAAAATCATACACTGTGATTTCTGTATGTTTTCTTTTAGATTATGTCTCACAGTGGACATGCACCCAATATGAACATTTCAGACTCCTCCATGATTTCTAAGCGGGAGAACTTGCAAATTTGCAGGGTGTTAAAATACTTATTTTCCTCACTGTACGTTTTTTACTGTGAAGTATGTCCAGCATTCATGACTGGGAAGACAATTTTCATGAGCTACTATAGTTACCAATTTTACACACTTCTCTATGCAGTGCTATAATTTGGCCAGTGGTGCAACAACACTGTCGAATGTTTGTGCAATTTTTGCCTCATCTCTGATGCATTTGTTTAGAGTACAGTTTTTACTTGAACATGAGCTTCAAGGCTGA
This sequence comes from Crenuchus spilurus, assembly GCA_036984385.1. Lineage (NCBI taxonomy): Eukaryota > Metazoa > Chordata > Actinopteri > Characiformes > Crenuchidae > Crenuchus > Crenuchus spilurus. Next base: position 422 of record BRDA01059776.1, read on the forward strand.
TGTTGCTAACACTAGAACCATTTCATTTCTTGGTCAGTCAGTTGTCAGTCACCTTAAGAACACAGCTGTTACCTTCAGAATACATCATCAATGAATCCTGCTAAACCCCACCATATCTTTATTAAAGTCATTCTAATCTAGATCACTTCCACTCTCATCTGAGTTGTTTGTCTACAATGATGGACAGCTTTCCTATACAGAAGGCTTTGTTATATTTGTATTGCTCACATTACTGTGTCCTAAACCATGACTTTGCTATGAAAAGCTTAATTAACATCTCATTCACATTCATAAATCAAAATTCACCGACTTTACCGATGAGATAAAAGATGCAAAACCTGTAGAAGTTGATTAAAATGAATGAAATGGACAAAATGTAGCAATGCATGCAAATCTAAAAATGGTAATAAAATCACCAAGCTCTCAAAATTACTCATGTAAGTCATGTAGGTTTTTTTTTTTTCTCTTTTTGTGTTCTCTTTTTTCATTTAGAAACTAATGCACACCTTAAATGTGACTCTACATTGAAGTGTCTGCAATATCTAGCTGGTTTAGGAAATTGTAAATCATTCAGATATTCAGTTAAACGTGTTGGCAAAAGGAATAATTGACCAGGTCATTCAGACAATTATAAAAGCATTCTTAAAAGTATTGATTTTAGAGCCGTGAGGGTGAAATGGGTGTATTTAGGACACTGTTCCCTGATTTCATGCAGGTCAAGGCCACTTCTTCCAGAATAGCAAGAGTGAATCTCAAGCACTCACTTTATTATAGTCCCGTGCACCACCAACTGTGGCCTACTTACCTGGGCAACGTGTTTACCCTTTGTTTCACATAGTTAGGCATTTAAGCAGTGGTGGACAAAGTACTCAACTCTCGTACTTAAGTAAAAGTATTGATACTCGTGGTCAAAACTTACTCAACTACAAGTAAAAGTTGCTCAGTCAAAAGTTTACTCAAGTTAAAGTACTGAAGTACTTACTTTTAAAAATACTCAAGTATTCAAAAGTGCAAATTATATTGTCTAATATCAGTACATTGCTGTATTGTTTTGAGAGCTTTTACAGAACCTTGTAACTTGCTGAAACCACCTGATGTATTGTCATGTAGAACCACTCTGCAACAAAAAGTCTACACCACCTGTAAACTTCAGCATAAAAAATGCAATAAAAAATAGGACAGCTATTTTTGTGATTTTTTTTATATTTACACCCCCCCCCCACTCCACCCCAAAAGGAAAAAAACCAAAAACAAAACAGGAGAGACTTTTCTCCTCACAAACAGTAACACTGGTAACGAAGAACTACCATACTTAACATAAAAGCTTACAAAACAGTGACAGCGCTGCACAGATTAATCTAGATTAATACCTGAATCAACAACTTTTTAAACAAGACAAACTCAATAAAATAAATCCAATTAAAAGGATAATATTTTATTTCTCACAGTTATTTCTCCAACCTCTCCATTGCTGATTTCTGTTTGAATGAAAGAGGGAGCTCAGCTTAAGTCAACAATGGCGTAATTCCAAATCCCAGGTGTGAGCGGAGACTGTGATTGGTTCCCCTTTTTGTGAGGAGCAGAGCGTGTGGCCAATTGCATTTCAGTAAAGAAAATCAGCAACATCCTACTACAAAGCCATGCTGAGCCAAAAGGAACGAGTAACGGCAAGCTTCCTATAAATGTACAAATCCCCACAACCTGGATTGAAAGGTCATATCTCTGATGTTTTGTGAATTTCACAGGATACAATCAATAACAGTAACAACACATCTCATTGTCTCTATTAGGATGTTATTCCAGTAGGTTGAGGTGGAGTGAAACAAGACTACTGTTATTGATGGACCTCCAAGTTCAGCCAATTACTGAAGACTGATAACTCCAGTTATTACTGTAAAACTGAATTACTTCACACACTGCAGATTCATACTGGCGTAGAGACATTCTACAGTTATTACTGTAAGACTATATAACTACACCCACTGCAGATTCATACTGGATTAGAAACATTCTACCTTTACCTTCAGACTAAATAAATACACCATTACAGATTCATACTGGTTTAAATCATTTCATAGTTATTACTTTCACATTGTAGAACCTTTAATGGCTGCAGATTTATACTGAATTTATCTCACTTCACTACTATTTGTGACCTTGTCAGGGAAAACCGGGTCAAAGTCTTTTTTTTTTTCCTTTTTTTTCCCCCTCAAATATGAGTTATATGCATTTTTGTAAACAGTACTGTTAGAGGAAGCCTCACACCAAGTTTCAGCTGATTATCTCTCATACTCTGAGATACAGCATTCAGAGACACAACATACTGAACCTCATCTCAGTTTATTTGTGTCACAAGACATTAATACACAAGAAACGCTTAAAAGTTAATCAGAATAAATCAAAATATAGCAAATTAATACCAAATTACGGTGCTGGCTAAAATAGCTGTTTACATAATCTGAAGACACCTGACCTGCTCACGCTTTGGTGCATGGATACATGAGCTGAATCACAGTGAAGAGTAGTAGTTCAGGAGCCAAATGACACCCAACAAGCTTGTGTACCTCTGCGGTAGAAGTAGTTGTAGATCAGAATGAGAGGGGCACGGAAACACGTTTTTCGGGTACAATCTGCAACGGATTAAAATAAAAAAAACAAAACTTTTTTGGTGAATTTAAGTTTTGTTTTTTATAAAAACATGTACTATGATATTTGAGACTAATTTCTTTCATTTAAAACAATAAAACTTTCCCAGCGACTTTGGCCTGTTTTTCCCTGGTGGGGTCACATTTTTGTCAGACTGTAAAACTACACACACTACAGATTCATACTGGATTAAAATGCAGTACACACACATCACAGTTATTACTTTCAGACTGTAGAACTGATACCTGCTTTCATAGTGAATTTAAATCACTCCACAGTTATTACTGTCAAAGTGTAAAAATATCCACACTGCAGAGTCATTCTAGATTAAAATCACTCTACACTTACTACTTTCAGTTTGTTACAATCTACACACACAAATCATGCTTCTCACCAGTAATCCTTTTAATTGCAGTATCACTCCAGGTGATTTGACTTCAGGTTCAGCAGGGCCTTACATGCCTCACTACAACATTTTACTTAACAAGGCTGTCGTATGCAATTGCAGATTGTCTAGAAAGACTGTATATGGAGACAGATTGAGGACAGGGAACGGGGGTGTTATTTGTGTGTGATCATTTCACTTTGTATTGTTCACTGTTGCTTTAGAAAACATGGCACAGATTTCAGCATTTTGTGTCAGTCTCTGTTGTGATCCTGTTCTCTTTCTCTCTGTCTGTCTCTCTCTGTCCGTCTGTCTCTCTCTGTCTGTCTTTGTCTCTCTGTCTGTCTCTCTTTCTCTGTCTCTGTCTCTCTCTCTGTCTGTCTCTGTTTCTCTGTCTTTGTCTCTCTGTCTTTGTCTCTCTCTGTCTCTCTCTGTGTCTCTGTCTGTCTGTCTATCCTCATTGACAGACAATATCAATCAGAAGAGGATGACATTGAGGTTATGCCGACCATGGCATTATAGATGCTGTAGTCTTAAGTGGGTTCCAAGTCAGTTCTACACATAAGAACACAAGTTCTTACTAGCTCTTCTGTACAGAATTTTAGATTTAAAATCATGAAACAGTGATGAATGACTTTTTCACACAGAAAGTGAACAATCACCCTCCGCCTCCACCTGTCCCTCTCCACTTTCCATATGAAAGGCCATAATTATTCTCAGGTTTTGTGTGGTAACCATGGTGACTACAACACTAGATTGATAGATAGATTGACAGGTAGAACCTTATTGAGCCTGAACAAAATTGCAATGTTACAGTAGTGACACTACTACTAGTAGTATTAGGCAGAAATAAGACCTGGTGTGTAAGAGTTGAATATGAGGCATTAGGAACATAAGTATATAACAATATATTGACATTAGGATATACATTGGTCATATATAAGATCAGGTATTGCACTAAATGATAAGATGTCATTTAATTCACTATGAATACAATATAATTAGGAGTAGTAGCAGTATTTACAGTCTTAACCCCCTGGAGTCTGAGGATATCAGAATCAGAAATACTTTATTGATATAAATTACAAATAGTTACAGTTCTCCATTAATATAATAGAATAAGAAAAAAAAATAGAATATATTATAGAGAATAAGAATAAAATAATAAAATAAAACACTAATTATAATACACTTATTTACATCAGTACAGAAATCAGTAAAGCAGTGTATACACATTAAATATTTCAGACACTCGAATGTAGTTATGACACATTTTTTACAAATTACACCCATTTAAAATGTATTCTTTTCCAAACTCTTACACTGGCTTTTTTTTCAGCACAAACTCAGCAACAGTGTCAAAACAGTAACAGTGTCATAAATCTATATTGTGATTAAATCTGTTGTTAACTTAGACTTTCCAAAAACCTGTTTTCAGATGTGATGATATATTGTGAAAAAACACACTCTAAAAATTTCTAGTCAAGAATTTTAAAGTTCAGAACTGAATAAACAGGTGTTGGTTGCACACTGGTTATTACAGTTTTTAGAAATTGTATGTGGTTTTATTTCTAAAGCTTAACTAATGTGAGGTGACACTGTAAGCTAACCCTACATTGAATATTCATGAGATAGGCATGAAACACTCAGGAGGTCTATTGTTCATATTCACCTCAGGTTAGAGGTCTTTGTTTGGTTCAGGTTGCACACATTTCACGGCCAGTAATCCAACCAATGGTTCGTTCGAAATTATCATGTCATTATCATATGAATGACCGATTGCGTCATTTAGTGGGAAAATAAAGCGCAGCTGTCTGACTCACTCTCAGAAACATATGTCTGCTTATTTAAGCCCCTCTCACAAATATCTAACATTTTATTACAATTCCAGCTGCGTATATTTGAAAAGGAGACCCTTTAAGATTTCTGGGGTATGTTTTGTTTCGAGGATAAAATCTGTTATATAATTGTTTTTGTGGAATTTTGGTTTTGAATGCCTGCTTGAGAGGTTTAAAGTGCCATAATACACAAATGAACCTGTACTGCACAGTATGCCTCAACAGGACTATACAAAATCATGTTTTTGGCTTCAAACATGTTTTGGTTGATTGACTGCATCTGAGGTAAGTGGGAAAATTGTGCAAATATAATTTCAGCGTTTTTAAAGCAGAAGCTGCCCAGAGCTTTTGCCCAAGTACTTAGAGTTCTCTTGAGGTACAAGATGAATACCTGGTCCAAACTAGCAAATCCTCATAGAATTAGCAGATGCTGCTACACGTGTGCTCTTTGTAAAAACCATCACTGCATTTTATGAATGTGGCCCAATGTAGACGGAGCAATTTGATTGTCCTTCAATACGAGAGACATTCTCATTTTCTGTTTGTACTGACTTATTCTGGCCCAGTCCAGCTCACTCTTCCTCATGACCCACTAAACTGTGTGTGGACTTTTTCAGCTGATGCAAAGCAGAGCAACCAGAAGAGAGCAGAACTTTTCCCTGCATACAAATGAATGCAGAGCTACTTGAAGCCTATTGCCTTTATCAGCTTGCTATTTTTCTCAACCCTCGAGCTCTTAGATGGAGAGAAAAATGCAACTTGGAGTTTGTCTCGCATGTGACGTTGTACTTCTATAATTGCCAGACATCAAAAATGCATACAGATTGGTAATTTGCTCTGTGGGAATGATATTATGATAAGAATAAATACTCTAGCACATCAGTCACTTTTAGCAATTATAACAGATGCTACAAAGATATGGAAGACACATTGGTGATCAACCGTGGGTGGTTGGGTGGGTGGGCACGATTGAGCTGTGGGACTTCACACTTGTGTCTCTGATGTATTGTTCCAAAGCATCAGCATACAGAATGGATTGAGCCATCAGCTCTGCAGTAATTGAACCCAGCAACAGACTAGGAATGTGCATTTGGAAGCATTTTGATATTCATGTATCCAGTTAAGGTAATGAACAGACAGCTGGTGAACCACTGGGAAGGAAAAATGACCCATAAACCTACTTTGGCCAAAATTAACATAGGACTAAAGAAATTCTGTTTGTGAGACGTGATAGCAATGTACAGATGAGCAGACTGATTCCGAAATATTGACAATTCCATTCTAAATGTTTGTTTTTGAAAATCATTCCTCACATGAAAATGTAGATCATAGAGCACCACAAAATAGCCTTACCCTACAGCAGCCTTGTTCCCAAACTACAATGGAACAATGAGTTCTACCAAAGACAGCTTGAAGAAGAATTAAGATAACATTTTGGAATAGCTAGGTGAAAGTTCTGACCTTTAAACCAGTTGAGATATTGTGGAAGAACCTGAACTCGAGCTGTTCATGTATCCCAGAGATAAAGCTGTTCTGTAAGGAGGAATGGACGAAAAGCCCACTTGCAGGACTGATCAACACTTACCTCACCTATTTGGAGTCATTTTTGTGGAGGGGGTACAATATTAACATATTGAGGCCACTCAGAGATGTGTAATTTTGGACCATTTTTCTCAAAAAATTAAATAATGATCATGTATAACATTTTATTTCTCTTTATCTACTTTTAGGAGTTGTGTGAAAATCTGATCATTTTAGGTAAAATTTATACAGAACTATTGACAATTAATCTGTTTCAGACACTCAGATATTAACAAAAATAAATTTTATATTGAATAACTATAGTTTTACATACAGAAAACAATGATAAATAAATACTGATGACTAATGGATATGGATAATGGATAGATGAACATTTAACATCACTTTTACGGGTTTACGCTCCATTTTAGAGTGTGCTGATGTGGTGCAGCCTTTGTTTTGGACACCCGTTCTCAAATACTGTTTTTGCACTGCACGCTGTCACTTTAGTGTGACATGTTTTAGTTTGTTTTTAGCATTATTAATGTGAAACAATGAGAAACAAAGCCAGATTTATGATGATGTGGGTAAGTGACAAACACGGGGGTGAATGCTTTGTTTTTGCTAAATTAGCAGCAAGTTATGTGGACATACCAACAAAAACCTTGCAGATGAACAATAACTGGGACAAAATTTCCCTGAAAATAGTCGATGATGCTCAAGGTTCCTCTGTAAATGGAGAGACAGTTCAGTGACTTGAATCACGTCACATCTTGAGACTGAAATAATTTCTACATCTAACTTTTCACACTTTATTTTAAAATACACTCTGACACTTGGGGCTTAAATCACTATTTTATCGGTATGAGCCCAGTCATTGTCAGTAAAGCCTCTCTAACCTCAGAGCTCCAGCAAAGACTCATGATTCATGATTATTGACTTTCATATTGAATTATTTTGGATGGCTTTCTCTGTTGTCTTACCATGTATTAGATAGATATTGAGCTGTTGTCCAGCTTTTTTTCTTTCCTTCCCCTAAATGATGGAGCACACACTTGTTGCTTGAACTTTTTTGCTGCTTAGTTCGATCATGTCTGTTCTTTTTACTTTTTGTGTCAGATAGAGCCAAGGGAGACACAGCCTCAGGGTGTCGCTCACTCAAAACCTGCTGAAATGTTGGGACAATAAGAACTCTGGCTGAATTGCAGCTAGAAGCATTTGACAAATGACTGAAATGCTAATGAGCGGCTAATGCTTTTTGGTGATTCTGCTAATCACCTTGTAGTGCTGATGGATTTATCTTCTTTTGGTGACCTTTGGTTTCCCTGCTGTTTGTCCAGGAGTCAAATGCATTGAGCTGCTCAATGTGCTGAGCTAGAAGTAACTTCTTCCTCAGTATATGTCTCTGAATTAAAAGTGACTTGGTCAATAATTAATTATTGATTTACCTGCCAGCCACTTTGGGGCCAAGTGTCAACACTGGACGTGATGGCACAAGCCTGCTGACATTTTACTTGGATTTGATTCCAGCATACACAGCTGTGTCATTAAATACAAAAAATGACCTCTGATGCATTCTGAAGTCACTACAGCTGGGCATTTCATATTTATTACGTAATTGAGTTAGCACAATTATTTGACATGAGCACCAGCATTGGAATCATTACTGGAAAAAGTAATTACCGTACTAATTACTTTTCAGAAACTGTAATTGAATGACTTATTACTTTCTGGACAATGTAATCTCATTCTCATTACTTTAGTTCTGTGTTAGTCTGTACAACCCAAGTGAATCTGTTCCAAAATACAAAACATGTCCTTGGTGATCCCCCTAGTGCTCGATGCAGTCTTTCAGGTGGGTGGTTGTTTCTGGTTGAGACACTGTGTGTGATTGGCTGCTGCTTCTCGCCGGTGTGCGTGGTGGAGTTCTAAGTGTGTAAATGTTTACGTGTGTAAAGTGTCCTTGGATATTTGAAAGGTATATAAGTGTAACATTCATTAATTTATCCATAGGTTGTTTTTTTATTAGCTTGGTTTCAGCCGAGTTTATGCAGTGTAATGATTTAAACTGAGTTTAATGTTTGATGAACTGCGGTACCCAAGCAGTTTAACACGGAATTCACAAGCTGTACATTGTAAAGTCAATAAGCATTACAGATACATATCAGCATATATATGCAGTCAGTGCAAATGACACACAAAGGACCAACAGTGAACAGTAACTAGGCTGATAGATTTGTTGTTGTTGTTGGTTTAATACATTGCACATACAATACTTTGTCTTGAGGACAGATGGGTAATGTAAATAACATTTTCTATTAAGCCAGTAACTGTAATGTGGTTACATTAATTTTAAATGTAGAACCTTACATTACTACAAGTAAAAATTAGCACTTTACTGTAAGGCTTTACTTTGTACTGTGTTAAAACCAGCCATGACAATCAGTTATATACATTGACCTCAGTTTTTTTCTGCAGTTATTAGCTTTCAGTGTTTATTTTGCAGAAAAAAAAATTAGTTTCATGCATTTTCATCAGATATATTTAAGCAAATAAATGTAAATAAAAGAAAAGCAAACAGAAATCTGTGAAAGTGGGAGATTTTCACAGATGTCAGCAAATCAGGTAATCTCTACAGCAGCAAAAATATATTCCAGTGGCAAATATCAGTCCTTGATGGAGTGGCAAGCATGTAGAGTGAATGCACAAACTTTACTTTCACTTTTAAAAAACATTCACGGCTGGCTTTGAAATGATGCCCTGCCCACAGCACAGTGAAGAGTGACATCTGTCAGAATAAGGCCTACACAGAAGCTCAGAAATACCCATTTATATCACTATGAAATCGATAGATTAGAAGGACAAATTACCATTTGGGAACTCGGCGGGAGAAATTGGGAGCCTCGGAAGGTGTGGCTTATCAATTGGAGCTGCTGTAAGTATCTAGAAATCTAAATATCATCTCAGTTCTTTTGTCCAAAACAGGCTTGTGCTTTAATAGTTGTACACCATCAAAAAAGGTTTGATAATTATCAGCACAGTTTGGGCACATTGTGTTCATGCCACTAAAATCAATGTTTAGCTCATGGCTGTATATTGACAAGAACTGAGTGATACAGTCCTAATCAAAGTTGAGAATACTCCAAAATTCCACAAGGCATTCTCATAACTGGATGATTTTGAGTATGAATGATGAACACTGTTGTCCCACAATGCAATGCATAACAGAAAGGGAAAAGCTACTCATGTCTGGAGTTTATTTTATTGGAAAAATGGTAGATGGCAGTTCAGTTATGGCTGCAGCAGTTATGGCTCCTGAAATGGTGTACAAATGAGTTTCAAATTTTCAAAACAAATATTTGTGTAAATAGAATTAGTGTTACTGTTTTAGTAAGAAATGTAAAATTAATAGCACATGAAGTCTTTAGATGTAAATATATTTTAGTTGATATTAGAATATTAAAATCTGTATTTTTGTTGGTGACAAAATGTTAATGTCAGTCTGCTCCTAAAATAGATACTGGTCCCATGTGGTTCATCAGGTCCACGTGGTGATATCAGCCTGGAAATTGGACTTCGTTAGGGTTGTTACCCAAGCTGAGAGTTGGACATGTTCTGCATCTGAATGTAGAACCCTGGCTGTTTTGCATCTGATTTGTTGATTGAGCTTAGCGCAGGTGTTGCAGGTCTTGTGTTCCAGGTGTTGTGCTGTTGGCCCTGAACACCTGACTAATCGAAGTGTGACTATATTGGAGACGAATGCTGAAAGGGTGGACTATTTCCAGAAAAGGAAACTGCTCTAGACAGGGCAGTCATAAGCTGGAGGCACAACTTTAGGATTAGCAGTGAGCAATTGGTAAAGCTATGGCTCTGTCTGAAATGTTGCCAGTGAGGAATGGGTTTGTGGGTGATTGTTACAGACACCGTTAAAGCTCAGTCACACATCTGGATTAGAATCAAAGGGGAATTAGAAATATGTGAGTCATAAATTATAAGTAATCCCCTGTTGGCCTTTACTCTTAAGCCACAGTCATGCTAGACATTTCCTTCAGCTTGTGAAATTAGGGTTGCCAGGTCCAGGAAAATGCTTCAGTTCAGCTTCTGCCTAAAACCCAACCTTAAAAAGATGAAACTAGCCCAAACTATATAATTTCCAGTCACAGATATTTGAAGAAGATTTGAAGTGCTAAAAGTATATTAACATTTTGATATTGCAAAGCAATGCGCAATATACTGTTATTAGTTTTTCATATATTCTTCTTCTTCTTCCGCCGGATTTTTGACGCGCTTCTTGTCCCGCAGTTTTCGAGATATCGACACCGTTCCAACTCCAGATTGTTCGGTCGGATTGTGTGATCCGGGCTCGTATACAGAATTTTGATCGGATGTGCGGTTTTCCTAAAATCTTCCTTAATCTGGGAATTTTTTTCCCATAGAGAATGAATGGGGAGCAAAAATGCATGCTCATCTACTATACTTCTACTAGAGCGATTCGCACCATTTCGGATAAACTATATCAGGGCAGGCCCCCGAGCAGAAATGAACTGTTGTTTTGATCTGCACTCGTTTATTTGTCGTTTTATGGCCCTTTTTCGTCCCTTTGACTTCCATTCATTTTCACCCATATCAAATTCCAGGCTTCCTTTTGCCAAACAACAACCAAAATTGATATACTACATCATGGAAGGTAACAGAGCTCTAGTCCAGAGCCATACTGACCTGCACTCCTTTTTTTGTCATCTTTTTTTTCCCTCGTTCCTCCCATTGACTTCCATTCATTTTCACATACATTCAAGCCACAGAGTTTCTGTGTCCCAGCAGCCACCAACATTCATGTACTCCATCAGGACAGATAACAGAGCTCTAGTGCAGGGCCATACTGACCTGCACTTCTCTTTTTGCCATCTTTTCATCCCTCGTTCTTCCCCTTCATTTTCACATAGATACATGGCAACGGCCTTGGGTGCCATAGCAACGGCCTTGGGTGCCATAGCAACGGCCTTGGGTGCCATAGCAACGGCCTTGGGTGCCATAGCAACGGCCTTGTGGCCCATAGCAACGGCCGTGTGGCGCCATAGCAACGGCCGTGTGGCGCCATAGCAACGGCCTTGGGAGCCATAGCAACCACCACAGATACCACAGCATCACCTTACAAACCAACTGGGGATACCTTAGCTTGTGGGCCATTTTAGCAATGCGCAATATCCCGTTTTTCCTTCAGGAAATGCACTTTTCTAGTTTGACTTTGTTGTTCAGCTCATCAGGTACTCAGCACTCAAATGGTAGTGTAACAAAAAAAAATAATTTTGTGAAAATATTTAGGGATGCACCGATACCACATTTTTTAAAACCGAGTACAAGTACTTACATTTAAGTACTTGCCGATACCAAGTACCAATAAGAGTACTAATA
>BRDA01059777.1:0-11613 GCA_036984385.1 Crenuchus spilurus
CCGCCCTAGTCATGTCCCTTGTTACTCTGTCCACCTGAATCATGTGTTGCACCTTTCTGCTTTGATTTCCACATGTTTATGTTTGCCACACTCTCCCTTTGTCTGGTCATGTCACTTTCCATGTCATGTTCAACATCAAAATCATCTCATTATTGTAGTGTTTTGTCTAGTTCAGTTTGGGTTAAGTCTGTAAGGCTATAATGGTTTGTTTTTGCTGAATAAAAGCCCACCTGCTTGCGTTTACATCTGCCTCTAAACTTCACTGTTGACAGAAGCATTTATCACAAAATTGTTCATTTTTGTAAAATTATTATTGACTGTTCTTGTAGCTACTCTGTCACATGTTGTCAGTCAACAGATATCTACGGTGGTTGTTACGGAAACCACTGAACGTTTAGCATTGATATAGGACAGTGAACTCTTTTACCAGATCTGCTTCATAGGTGTCCAGTTTTAAGGAATTGACTCCTATCATCCAATCAAAAATCTCATCTCTGGGAGATAAATAAAAAATAAAACAATTCAACCAAATGCTAATGTGGGTAACAATGGAAGCCAGGAGCCCTGAATTAGCATAATGTAATTTGCATAATGCTAATTAGTGGTGATTTGTTTTGTAATTATTATTAGTTTTTATTTTAAGATAATGGTACTTAAAGGACTGATGCTGATTTAAGGTCTGACCAATATACATAAATACATACACACACACACACGTGCGCGCACACACACACTCCAATTTGTTACTTCCTTGCCCAGAGACTTTGTTGGTACCTGTGTGTGTGTGTGTTCTGCTCTAGTCAGGTCGAGTGTGTCCCCTGTTGCTTGATCATTACTTGGCAGAGTGGAGTGTCCTTGCCTTCACATTCAACTGCACAGTACCGAACGCCCCACAGGACCTAAAATGCCTCCTGATTGGCATCCTCTCACGTCCCCTGCTGTGGCATAGTTCTCTTTTATTTTATTCCCTCTGTCTCTATCATTCTATCTCTGTCTTCTGCTGCTTTTTTCTTTCTCCCAATTTCTTCATCTTTTTTTTTCTTTCAGTTTCTCATCCAAACGCGACACAAGTACGCCTTTACAAATAGAAAGAAAGAAAGAAAGAAAGTCCAGCACATGTGCCTAATCTCTTCAGACTAGCAATGCCAAACCCGCAGTGGAACTTAAACTAATCAAACTAATCGAATCAAAGCAGATGCATTTACTTAAATCAAATGTAGTTGGCTTCCTTATTTTTTTCCATGTTGCATACTTTTTTTTCCACAGCAAACAAGTCTCTCCCACTTTAATCAATGTTGACTGGATTGTTGTTAAAAAAATGCTGAAAAAACTTTTTTTTTTACTGGAGTCAGGCGGAGTGGCGTGCGAGTGCTGCTATCTCAGATTAGAGGATCCCTGAGTAAGCAACTAAATCACAGCTAGGTTGAATCGTCGCAGCACAACAAGGCAGATTCAATAGAAAACGATGAAATCTAATTTGGGGAAAAAATATATTGGGTAACCACCGCAGCAGTGTCTGAAGCAGCGTATTTAGTTTCCACAGCCATGTGCAAAATCACACAAAGTGGAGGAGTTTATACAGTATTGCCCTGCTTCCTCTGGCTCTTTAATCTAGGAAAGCTGCTGTATGTGTTTTTGTCATCTTTATGGCAAAGCATCCTTCTTCATGGACCTACTGAGTGTCTTCCTAGTGAGATCGTCTTCAGTAACACTCTTCTACACTCTTTACACATTTTTAAATGTTCATTTACAAACAGATGAATGTAAATATAGGTGCACTATACTGTATGTCCAAATGTTTGTAGACACCCCTTGTAATGAATGCTACTTTAAATCGCACCCATTGCTGACAGAGATACACGCCCACCTTGCCTAGTCCCAGTATGGAATAGGACTCTGTGGAGCAGAAAAAACATGAACCTATTGGCACCGTGGCTAATGCCAGGCATGAGCTAAAAGGATATAACCCCTACAAGCACTGAACTGTGGTGCAGTAGATTTATGTTTCCTGGAATGATGGTGCTTCATCCGGGATGAGTTGGGAATGAGGTGGTGGTGGTGATCATCCAACATCCTGACCTCACTAACGTTCTTATATCTGAATGCAATCAAATCTTCACCGCAATGCTCTCAAATCTAGCAGGACAGTAGAGACAGTTACTCCAACAACAGCAGGGTAAACTCTTTTCTACATAACCTTGATTTCATAAGATGCCATAAATGAGCAGATATCCCAGTACTTTTGCTTATATAGTGTAATAGAGGAGTTTTATCCAGCCTTGATCTGTACTTCATGTTCTAATTCTTGACACACTGGTTGGTGCCAGTTGGATACATCGTCAGTGATGAACCCAGGGTGTTTTAGGTCTTAAATAATCAGGCACCCTCTCCTGGGTAATTCAGTCTTTTGTCCAAATTAGTATAAACTGAATTTTTGATATAATCAGCCTAGTGCCATACCTACTGTTGATGACAGAAACCAGGAGCCTGAATTCAAGGTAGAAGACCTGTAGCTCTTTGCATTAAACATCTTTTTGTCCTTGCTTTTTTCCTTTACCTTAAGTGAACACTTTGAAATCTTTTCAGGGAAATGTTTAAGTGGAAAAAAAATCAATAATTGTAAATGGAGCATTAAACTCAAAGTTTAAGTTTCAGCACTTCAGTTTGTGTTCAGTTTCACATGTACAGCTTTAAATGCATTTCTTAAGCATTTAACTTAACATAAACACTTAAGATGAGGCCACTGGGACTAAAGGAATGGCTTCCCATGCATTCTTCGCTGCATATGGACCGTCCAGAAGTGTAGACTTTCTTCTCAGCACATTTTTCAACATCATTCTCAATCATAACAGACATTATGAGACACACCTGAAATTACAAGCACATTTTATGCATGTATCTACGCTACATTTTGTTTACTATTTTTGGTTTATTATTGGGATACCATTTCATAATAAGATTGTATCTGTTAATAGTTATTAAGAAAGTACTGATAATTACTAAATTAAATTAGATTAGATTCAACATCAGCTCTGCTGATGTAGATGGGGAAGTGAGCCTGGCTTGTAGTCCTCCTGAAGTCCATGATGAGCTCCTAATAATTAAATGTTTAAATCTTTAAAATCAATTAAATATTAAAAATGGTGCTGTACACACTGAAAAAAGTCAACCCAACTTAAAACTTTAAGGCAACTTACTGAACTCCTTTTTGAGTAAATTCAACTTGACTGAACTTCCAAATTAACCTTCTTACTTTAGTCAAAAGCTTTACAAATTCTTTAAAGAAAACTTAGTTTCAAATTAGTAAACAGTATAAATATATTATTTTAAATTAGCTTCACATAGCACTACGAAACTCTCCTACCATGGGCTCCAAGTTATACACAGCTGTAGCATCACCAGGGTTTGAACACAGTGTTCTGCTCAGGGGACAAATACTTAGACAGCTGCACCACACTTCCACAAATAGAGAAATGCAGTGTTAAACAGCACATAAAAGCAATGTTAAATTGTTAGTTGTATCTGCAAAAGAGCAAAGCTCATGGGGTTCTCCCAGTCAGCAGTGGTAAGAACCTACTGACAGTGGACTGAAGAGGAACAAACCACTGACCAACCACAAGGTTTTGGGAACGCAACATTCAAAGCATGAGAGTAATGAAGACTATCCCATCTGGTCCAAACCAACATAACTGGAACGAGTCACAGAAATATGTAATGCTGGCTGCAGGAGGAATGCTTAAGAGCATGTACTGGTATTTAAGTAGTCAGACACCATTCAGATGGTTTTAATGTTTTGTAGTATTATTGTTTTGACTCTTCCGTGTAAAGATTAATTAATTTTCAAGTAAATATTCCCTTGTTTCTTTGCTTCGAACATATTATTTTTAATACTATACATTATATGTGCATTATATTGACAAAAGTATTGTTACATTGAGTAACTCTACTGTCCAGGGAAGGCTTTCTACTAGATTTTGAAGCACTCTTGTGAGGATGTGGTTGCATTCAGCGACAAGAGCGTTATGAGGTCAGGATGTTGGATGATCACCACCTCACCTCACATTCAACTCATCCCAAAAGTACTGCATGGAGCTCCATCATTCCAGAGAACACAGTTCCACTGCTCCACAGCTGAATGCTGGGGGGCTCTATGCCCCTCTATTAATTATTTATGTCACTTTCCAAAAAGGTTGATGTCAGAGAGCAGTGGAGGAGGAGGAGGCAGCGAAGTTCCAAAAACAATACTTCATTAACAGAACCCAAAACTAGGCTATGAAACAGAAACTCGGCTTAGCTGTGAAAGATGAAAACAAAACATTTTGTCTATGGACGACAATACACTGACCTGAAGACAGTACATAAGTGTGGTGACGAATAATGACGGACGAGGACTGCGAGACATGAGGGAACCTATATACCAAACATAATGAGAGTAGGGATGAGGGAACAGGGCTGTGGGGGTCATGAGACAAGATGAGGGCATGGCATGGGCGGAGATGACAAAACGTAAACAAAACAGCATGTGGACACAAGAGGGCGGAGACAATAGAATGTAAACAAAGAGCACATGGAAACAGGGCTAAGACAGGGATGAGGTTGTGGCGGGAGGTTTCACAGTTAAGTAAAGAAATAGTGGTAAAGCAGTAATTAATATGGAATTTCTGTATTTGTTGGTTAAGTAATACATTGAAAGATGCTCAGTTTATTTGAAGAGATGAACTAATACATATAAGCTACTTTATAATATAATTACTGCCATCCAGATGTAGCAAATACACAATACTTAATGTTGTAATGTTTAGTACTATCTTAGTTATCATTAATAGGTGTTGTAAAGTGTGACTGTGTTGTATTTGTGGTTTTACAGTACAGCGTTTGAATGGTTGTGTATGTATTTACATGTAACTGTAAACCTATGATAAATATGGTTTTAAACTTGCTGTAGACTCTGTTGCTACTGAGCTATGTGATATATCTTGAGTGACAGCAGTTTCTTGCTGTTCCTGACATTTCATTCTCACTTGTCTCTGTAAGCCAAACTTAACCAAGCGTGACTCGTCAAGGGTCAAATAAATTGTGCCTCAGCTGCCGTAAACAGTGGAATATTCCAGCGGATCTGTATTTTTCAGCCCATCGTTATCTTTTTATCATCTCTCCCCCTCCTGGAGTGGAGCGTTGGTGGCAATAAAGGGAGAAGAAACCGAGCAATGCTGTCTGATTGATGGAGAGAGAAAGAGCTTCTTACGCTTATGAAGGAATCCCCGTAGTTTTAGCCGCCATGCCAGCCATTTCGCACCACGGGCAGAGGCGTGAATGTGTACATTGGTGAGGGAGCGTTTTCCTCACTTTGCTCCTAGTGTGAGCCTAATAGCTCCGTACAAGCTGTTAAAGCTTTCACACGACTGACACTTAAAACACTGCACAGTAGTACTTCAGGCCAAAGTAGCTCTGTGGTTTCTGCTGTTATTTGTGTATGTTGCCACAATTAAGCATTAGTTTATAGCCGAGCAATCAAAAGCAAGAGTGCTGAAGAATAATGACATCAGGCCAGAAACTGTGGTATTAATAAACCACTCCAAAAAAATAAATCAATATTTAATTTGTCTGGATCCTAATTCACTTCAGACAGTTCCTAGACATAGTGTGCAGACAGTTTTTTTAATATCACCTAATTTTGAGATTCTTGACGAGGTTGAAAAATGTAGTCTCTGAGTGCATTTACATGACACCGAAAATGACACAAAACCATTGTGCTGCACTACTCACAAGAAGAAAATGTCTTGGATTGACTTGTTCTTCTTTCTTTTGACTAAAGTGAGGGGGATATATTTTTCCTTATGTTTTATAGGTGTGTAGTAAAAGTTTGTACAGCCCTGGTCAAATGACACATGATTCTGATTTTCTAATAAGTTCATCTCTGCAGTAAAGTAATTTGAGTGTTTTCTGCATATTTCAATGCACAGTTTCTATTTATATCCTGAATTTAATACATTGGGGAATTAAATACTGTACAACAAAGTATTACATTTTTAGAAGCCACATGATTTGCATGTATTACAATAGGCAGAATTTTTTATAACTTCTCTTAGAAAAGCAAGAAAATGCCCTGAGTAGCTCAGCGAGCTAAAACTCTAACACTATGACCAGAGGATCACGAGTTTGAATCCTGGTCATGCTGTTGAACCACACTCCCCAGTGACTGGTAGTTGGAAAAGAGGTGGTGGCCACATTATATGCATTGGAGGAGGCTTGTGCTTGTCCTCACCCTCCTAGAGTCAGGGACAGTGCAAAGTGATGGGCAAAGCCCCCTAATGGATGGGATGGATTAATTGGCTGCTACCACATTGGGAGGGGAAAAATTGGCAAAAATACTAGAAAAATTTGATTAAAAAGAGCTTATCCACAGGTGCACAAACATGTACATGAGACTATGTTTTAGTGTCTTTTGGTTATTTAAATATTAGCATTTTATACTGTTTGGAATATTTAAATAGTAAGAACTGAACATGAGCCTATGTGTTTCTTACTTTTGATATAACTTTTTAATTGTCATGGGTAAATAAATGTTTTTGTATACATATATATTAGGGGTGTAAAAAATAACCGATTTGAATCGGAAGACCGATTTTGACCCATGAATCGGTCTATTTGTAAAATGAACCAGCCGATGGCCCGATTACATAGCTGGCAATCGGTTTGGTGTGATATGCTTCAGCTGCGCGCGCTCTCTCTCTCTCCCGACCCCCTCCCCTCTCTCTCTCTCGCTCTCTATCTCTCTCTCATGAACTGTCGCGATACTCGTCACAGTCACGTTTGAAAGACAAACGTGTCCGATGCACATACATACTTTACAACGCTCCGGAGGACATTTGTTGAGATGACATGAGGAAAGTGGTGATGAGGACACTAGCACCGTTAGCCCAAAGACACGGCAGGACAATAACATAGAAAAACAGGACGTCTTCAGCCAAAACTCGACCACAACTCAGCTAGAGCCAAAGTAATAACGGCTTCAGTAACCTGGTTCATTGTCAAAGACTTAAGACCATACTGTGTGGTGGAGAATGAGGGCTTTGGGGACTTGTTTAAAACATTGGAGCCGCGGTACCACATCCCAACATGACAGTATTTTACTGTTTCTGAATTCACATGTCAAATACAACTTTACTAGTTCTCTAGTATTTCATTAATCTGTCTGAAAGCAAAAACACATTTTTAGTAATAACTTATGTTGAGTCAATGTAAAATAATCTATTTTAAACAAGTAACTCATATTATTTCCTACCCGATTATATTGAACCAAATTGTATCGAAATCCTCAATCCAATCGAACCGAATCAAATCGGTCCAATTTAAAATAAATCGTTTCTGAATCGTATCGTACCGCATGAATCCCCACCCCACAGGGCATTATGTAGCTATATCCACAACAGGGCTGCATCACTGACTACACACACAGAGACATACACACACTAACACTGGGGCAATTTAGAGTAACCAATTCACCTGACCTCCAGGTTTTTTGGGACTGTGGAAGGAAACCAGACTTACTGAGAGGCAAACAGCACCATGAGGCAAGAGAGGCACCATGCCTCTCCTAATGTGTGTGTGTGTGTGTGTGTGTGTGTGGGTGTGAGTGTGTTAATGTATATGCCAGGGATTCAGCTGTAATTGAGCATTTGAGCTTCTGACTCAAAGCAAAATCTTCTCCTTCAGGAAAACAGACAAAAAAGTGACTCAGTCACAGAGAGGATGAGAAAATGGTCACTTTACACTTTACACCATCCAAGAGGATCGTTGACCCAAGATACGTGAACAGCTGTGAACGAGTACAATCCACGTCTTGCTCAGTGCAGTGGGTTGCTGATGTAAACATTTTGATAACTCTGATTGGTGCTTTGGCCAGTCTGATGTCAAATCGGCCAAACTTGTTCACACCCAATTTAAATACAACAAAGGAAAAATACTTCAAAAAATCTTTTATCCTCTGAATGTTCATAGTAAGTTTATCACAAAGACTTCAGATATGTATTTATATGTTCAGAATGTATTTAGAGAATCATGCAAATGAGCATAGATAGGAGGTGGTGTTAAAATAATGACCGATTGAAATTGACTAATTGAAAGTACTAAAAAAAAAAAAACAGCCAACAGCAAATTTAACTCTAAAAAAGTCTATCTATCTATCTATCTATCTCTCTCTCTCTCTCTCTCTCTATATATATATATATATATATATATATATATATATATATATATATATATATATATATATATATATATATTAGTCATACATGATTTAACAAACTACCATGTGACTAACAGAACAATATCTTGCCAACTTCCAATGTAGAATTTTTGAAGTATTTCTACAGATTTCATTGTGCTTAAAATGTGATGTACAGTGGTAACCTTACTTACGAGTTTAATCCGTGCAGGAGCCGAGCTCGTTAGCTGGTTTGCTCGTTAGCTGGATGCATTTTCCCGATAAGAATACATGTAAAACTGATTAATCTGTGTCAGCCGGCCAATATACAGTATACTTTAATATGCTAAATAATGTGTTTATATGGGTTTTTTAAAACATAAATGAGACGACGATGGTGCTCGTGTAGGCTGGTGGCTAAGGAGGACAAGAGGACGGGCGTACGTGTATGGCATGGTTACACTTATCATATGAAAAGTAAAAGTAAAATTTATCTAAGTTCACTACCTTTTGCTTTCTTTGTGTCACTTTCACTAGCACTTTCACTTTCACTGGACAGCGGCCAAAGGTAATGACTGACCTCTTCTTCTACACTAGCATCTAGGGGATGCTACGACCGCCGCGCCCCTAGCGGTTGGCATACTTTAACTAATTTACGCTACTCTTTACTTGGAATTTTATTCGTTACCTGGAGCAAAAATATTCCGAGATCTCGACTCGTTACCTGGAATACTTGTTAGTGGGGATACCTGTAAGTAGGGGTACCACTGTAGTAGAAAAATTGTGTCCATTCTCTGTGGTTCTGCATTTCCGTCAAAATTTGATCAATATAATTATTATACATATACATACATACATACATACATACATACAAAGATAGGTCATAATTTTAACACCACCTCCTATCTATGCTCATGTTCAATTTTATCAGCTCCACTGACCATATATGTGCACTTTGTAGGTGCAATTCCAGACTGTAGTCCATCTTTTTCTCTGTATACTTTATTAGCCTGCTTTAACATTCAATAGTCAGGACCCCAAAGCACCACCATATTATTTGGGTGCTGGATCACACTCAGCAGTGCAGTGTTGCAAAATAATACCTGCTCTATATATATTTGAATGACCATGCACATCCTTACTATTAATATGCAGCAGGAAGCATATTATAAAACCATACACCCATAGGCTCATGGTATTTTCTTCTGAATTTTACTTTCTAAATCTGCTGTGTGTATTCATATCTTCCTCTTTCTCACCCTGTCATCCAATCCTAATTACCTATTCCAGCATTTCCTGTGCATTCTTTCCTCTCTTTGACAAAGCTTGGCCCCTTGTCCTGTGCATTAATAGGTGTTTCGATGAGACACTGTCATTTTAGCTCAGTGGTGAATCATCTGTGAATCACCCTCTGATTATGACTCTTTTATGACCTTTCTCTCTCTCCACACTTAATCCGACGGCTTGGCTGAAGGGTCTTTGGCAGCTCCTAACAGATACACACCTATGATTCACTGGTGGCCCACTATTTCTGTCTCCTCTTGCTGAAAGGGCTAAGCTGAGTGTTGTGAAGGCTAGCAAACAATGCTGAAGTGAAAGGAGTCCATTTGTACAGTGGTATCTGCCACCAGAAATTGGACACAATGAACTGTGTTAGTCAACAGAGCTCTGAATTTGCTCTGACCTTTGTATTTATGTCAAACATATGTATCACAAGGACGACAGGGAGCTGTGAATTTAAAAATGGAAAGCTTTTTGAATTAGGATTGTCATGATACTAGAATTTAGAATTCAGACTTCAAAACTGATACCAAGTGTAGAATCACGATACTCTATACCAAATTGATACTCTGGCTATACACTAAAAACAATCATCATTGTCTTTAATGCTAAATGTTTTTTTTTATAGAAAGCAGACACATTTTAAATTCATCTGCTATTTTTTCAATTCAATCTACAATAATCTATTCAGATTATAAACAAAATTCAGTAAAATGCAATAAAATACAATAAAATGCAGACATGTATGTCTTGACTTTTGTAAAAATTACACCCATTAAATTTTTTTTGCAAAGAGTTACACAGGCTTTTGTGTAGTACAAACTCAGCAACAACAGTGTCAAAACAGTAAGAGTTATAAATCTATATTTTGATTAAATCTGCTCTAAATGTATTCTTTCCAAAAACCATATTTTCAGATGTGTTGATATATTGTGAAAAAATACTTTCTAAACATTTCTAGTCAAGACTTTTGAGCTCAGAACTGAATAAACAGAGGTGTTGGCTACACACTGCTCATTACAGTTTTTAGACATTGTATGTGGTTTTATTTCTAAAGCTTAAATAATGTGAGGTGACACTCTGTTTCACTCATTCAGTGGTTCCTATTTAAATTTACTAGAGATGTGATAAGTATGAGGTTTTTTGTTCGGTTCATCTCAGGAGAGAAATCTT
The DNA here is from genome assembly GCA_036984385.1 of Crenuchus spilurus. Classification (NCBI taxonomy): domain Eukaryota; kingdom Metazoa; phylum Chordata; class Actinopteri; order Characiformes; family Crenuchidae; genus Crenuchus; species Crenuchus spilurus. Next base: position 10,661 of record BRDA01059777.1, read on the forward strand.
AGTTCACATTCCACACATTCCACGGCCAGTAATCCGCCAATGGAATGTCGGGAATTACCATGTAATCATCATATGAATGAGAGATTGTGTTATTTGGTGGGAAAAATGTGCAGCTGTCTGACTCCCTCTGAAAAACGTGTCTCTATAATATCTCTATAATATCTAAATATTAGGGGTGTGTATCTGTCCAATAAATGACGATCTGATATGTATCTCGATTCATGTGGTACGATACAATTCAGAAACAATATATTTTCAATTGGACCAATTCAATTCGGTTCGATTGGATTGAGGATTTTGATACGATTTGGTTCAATATAATCGGGTAGGAAATAATACGAGTTACTTGTCTAATATAAATAATTTACATTATGATTCAACATAAGTTAATATTAAAAATGTGTTTTTGCTTTCAGATAGATTAATGAAATACTAGAGAACTAGTAAAGTTGTATTTGACATGTGAAGTCAGAAACAGTAAAATACTGTGGCGTTGGGATGTGGTACCAGGGCTCCAATGTTTTAAACAAGTCCCCAAAGCCCTCATTCTCCACCACACAGTATGGTCTTAAGTCTTTAACAATGAACCGGGCTACTGAAGCCGTTATTACTTTGGCTCTACCTGAGTTGTGGTCGAGTTTTGGCTGGAAGAAGTCCTGTTTTTCTGTGTCATGCCGTGTGTTTGGGCTAACGGTGCTAGTGTCCTCATCTCCACTTTCCTCATGTCGTCTCACCAAATGTTCTCCGTTCTTCATTTAAAGACTGAACTTCTTCCAAACTTTAGATTATTAGCTCGGCGGAGCGTTGTACAGTATATATGTGCGTAGGACGTTTGTCTTTCAAACGTGACTGTGACAAGTATTGCGACAGTTCATGAGAGAAAGAGAGCGAGAGAGAGAGGGGAGGGAGGCGAGAGAGAGAGTGCAGCAGAGGCACATGAAACCCCTACTAAA
>BRDA01059787.1:0-15039 GCA_036984385.1 Crenuchus spilurus
GGCTCGGACTTTTCCAACAAAACAAACAAAAAAAGGCACCATGTTTTTGTTCCCGGAGTGGCCGCTGCGACTGCTCGTGCCGCCAGCTCTCCAGTCAGCCATGTTTAAATGCTTTAAATGCAAATGTGTAGATAAGTAAAGTGAACTATTTCTAACTTTTTTTGTTTAATATTGATCAGTACGGCTTATTCTTCAAATTATTAGAGTTTGAGTTACTGTTCAATTACTATCAAATTTCTATTCACACAGTATCAACATGTCATGAATATAAAATATATGACAGATTGTCTTCTTGAATTCAATTATGAACCCAAACTTCTTTCACCACATTCTAAATTTTAATTCTTAAATCTCTAAACCAGCTAGAATTTTAACCTTGTGATTAATCACAGTCTGTTATGGTGATTAACTCTTAAATATTGAATTGATTGGCAGCACTAATTTTGATATTAAGAACAGACTTCCTAGTATACAGTGAGGAAAAATAAGTATTTGAACACCCAGCAAATTTGCAAGTTCCACTTAGAAATCATGAAGCGGTCTGAAATTTTCATATTAGGTGCATGTCCACTGTGAGAGACATAATCTAAAAGAGAAAATCCAGAAATCACAATGTATGATTTTTTAATCATTTATTTGTGTTACTGCTGCAAATAAGTATTTGAACACCTGTGAAAATCAATGTTAATATTAGCCTTTGTTTGCAATTACAGAGGTCAAACATTTCCTGTAGTTTTTCACCAGGTTTGCACACACTGCAGCAGGGATTGTGGCCCATTCCTCCACACAGATCTTCTCCAGATCAACCAGGTTTCTGGGCTGTCGCTGAGAAACATGGAGTTTCAGCTCCCTCCAAAGATTTTCTATAGGGTTTAGGTCTGGAGACTGGCTAGGCCACTCCAAAACCTTGATATGCTTCTTACAGAGCCACTCCTTGGTTATCCTGGCTGTGTACTTTGGGTCACTGTCATGTTGGAAGACCCAGCCACGACCCATCTTCAATGCTCTAACTGAGGGAAGGAAGTTGTTCCCCAAAATCTCGCAATACATGGCCCCGGTCATTCTCTCCTTAATACAGTGCAGTCGTCCTGTCCTATGTGCAGAAAAACACCCCGAAAACATGATGCTTCCACCCCCATGCTTCACAGTAGGGATGGTGTTTTTGGGATGGTAATTATTATTCTTCGTCCTCCAAACTCGGCGAGTGGAATTAAGACCAAAAAGTTCTATTTAGTCTCATCTGACCACAGCACTTTCTCCCATGACTCCTCTGGATCATCCAAATGGTCATGGGCAAACTTAAGACGGGCCTAGACATGTGCTGATTTAAGCAGGGGAACCTTCCTTGCCATGCATGACTTTAAACCATGACGTCTTAGTGTATTAGCCACAGTAACCTTGGAAACAGTGGTGCCAGCTCTCTTCAGGTCATTGACCAGCTCCTCCCGTGTAGTTCTGGGCTGATTCTTCACCTTTCTTAGGATCATTGATACATCACAAGGTGAGATCTTGCATGGAGCCTCAGTTCGAGGGAGATTGACAGTCATGTTTAGCTTCTTCCATTTTCTAATAATTGCTCCAACAGTTGATATTTTTTCACCAAGCTGCTTGGCAATTGCCCCGTAGCCCTTTTCAGCCTTGAGAAGGTTTACAATCTTGTCTCTGGTGTCTTTGGACAGCTCTTTGGTCTTAGCCATGTTAGTAGTTGGGAGTCTTACTGATTGTGTGGGGTGGGCTGGTGTCTTTATGCAGCTATCGACCTCAAATAAGTGCTTCTAATTTAGAATAATAAGTGGAGTGGAGGTGGACTTTTTAGAGGCGGACTAACAGGTCTTTGAGGACCAGAATGTTTGCTTATTGGCAGGTGTCCAAATACTTATTTGCAGCAATAATACAAATTAATTATTAAAAAATCATGCATTGTGATTTTCGGCCTTTTGCTTTTAGATTATGTCTCTCACAGTGGACATGCACCTAAGATGAAAATTTCAGACCCCTCCATGATTTCTAAGTGAGAGAACTTGCAAAATCGCAGGGTGTTCAGTTATTTTCCTCACTGTATCTGCTATAACAGGACACTTGGAAGGCTGGTATCCTCCTTATTCTTCGGTCACTGTTCTTCATGGTTGATGTAGCTGCACAGGTTGTCATAGTAACGGTTTCTATGGTTACCAGTCAATGCAATGTTTTGCATTGATATTAAAAAATAAGTGCGTATTAGGGTGTTGGCCATTTTGTGATGTTGTCCGAATTGTCAGTGAACAATCTGATTTCCTATATAGTACACAATTGTTACCCACAGTGGTCTGTAAACATAGCATACAACTAATATACGTCCATGCTATCGTACTACGTTGCAGTTTTTTCACTAAACAAAGATGGCAGACAAATCAACAAGAGCGTAAAGTTGTGTATAAATGTAATCAGGGCTGAAGCTCACACACTACACATGGGGCCTCAACCGTTGATGGGGGCACCACTTAAGTCTCTGCCGCACATGCCCACCCATGGGCCCAACAAAAATTGTTGATGTTGCACAACTTTAGCAGCTCAAAAATTAATATTCACATCCTCCAGCGTAACCTCGCCTGCACCCACTGTGGACTTCGATCTCCCATGGGGGGTGGTGCATGGCGGAGATTTAAGTGGTAGAGGGAGGTAGGATGGGGGCACACAAAGCATTTGTGCTTAGGGCACCCACATGCCTAGTGCCAGTCCTGAATGTAATATATTATTATATCATTATTATTATAATAATTATTAATATGATAACTGCTATTTCAATCAGTAATTTTATTGATAAAATGGATCAAATATTAGATTTGTGTTTTTAGTCATGATAAACTACATTAGAACATGAAAAAAATTTTTTTTTTAAAGTCTCCACTGCTGATGTTCTGGACTGTTTACAAGGTGAAAGGTCGAGATGATGGGTTCCTGATGTAAATAAGTGTCTGAATTCATTCTCCTGTCCCCCTCACCCAGTGTTCTATGTAGAACATTCTGATTAGTGATCAATAAACTAGTGAACAAGTGAACCATTTCAAACACATCTAGAGATTTAACTTTTTAACAGGATTTATTTCATAGGTGTACCATTATGCAAACATACCAGCAAAACAAAATTGAGTATTTATTGTCTCCGGAGTAAAAACTCTTGTTTTGTTCTCTCTGGACTCCATGTTTAAGTGGTCGTGAAGGTTTCTGGTATATTTCAGTTTTCTTTTTCACTCTTGAGAACAAGCTGCTAAGTTTCTTTGAAATGTCATGTTGTGGTCAATGAAAAAACAAATAAATAAATAAATACCTGAATAGGGGTCATTTCCAGAATACACACTGCAGTCTGATGTAGAGCCAATCAGCCGTGAAATGTTCCTTTGTCTGGACTTGGGCATCGATTTAACCAAAGTACAGGATCAATGGTCCATATATGCAGGAGGGCGACATTACAACAACAGCTCATAGTCAACATATTATACACAAATTGTCCCTCGTCCTGTACAACACAATACACCAAACTTTAACTTGATTAGCTTATTAGGTGCTATTAACTAAGTACATTTGAGTTAGACTTAATCTTTAAAGTAATGAAATTGTGAAAATGCTAAAGGATTTATTTTATGGACATTAAGTTTAGAAGCGTATTGTTCACTTTCCAATCCAGCCAGTCAATACACAGAGGCTGCATTTTTAATCTGACATGGTTGTGATGTCACAATAATGAACATTTGCTGATGTCTGATTTTAAATTCTTTAAAACTTTAGCCACACCCATTTAATCTACAGCAGTTTAACGTCACCCATTCAGCCTACAGCAGTTTAGCCCCACCATTTAATCTACAGCAGTTTAGCACACCCATTCAACCGAAAGTAGTTTAGCTCCACCCATTCAGCCTACAGCGGTTTAGCCCCACCAATTCAGCCTAAAGTAGTTTAGCCACACCCATTCAGCCTACAACAGTCCACCTATTCATCCTATAGCTTTTTAGCTCCACCCATTCTGATTAAAGCATTTTAGCTCCACAGATTCAGTGTAAAATTGTTTAGCCACACCCATTCAGCCTACAGCATTTTAGCTCCAACCATTCAGCCTACAGCAGTTTAACTCCAACCATTCAGACAACATCAGTTTGGCCCCAGCCGTTAAGCATATGGCATTTAGTGCCACCTATTCATCCCACAACAGTTTAACCAATTTTTGCTAGTTGAGACCTATGCGGATGTAATAAAGAGAAAAATGTAGAATATTGTCTGTTTAAGAAACGTAAAAGAAAGGGAGGAAATAAATATGTTGCAGAGAATGAATAAGCCTATTTAAAATGCAGGAGAACTTTTGAGATTAGCAGAAAAATGAAATAGTGGAACTAATTTGCCTGGTGGTAAAGCTGGCATTATTTGCAGCTAAATCCTAGACATCCAGCTGTTTAATGTAAAATATACTCAGATAACATGTTCATTAACTACAAAAAACTAAAAGCTAAATAATGTGAAATAACACTAGTTTACTACAGTAGTTCTTGAATCTTACATGATTCAAGTAGACAGCTACACTTTCAAGTTATCAGCTTTAACCCTTGTTTTTGGGCTATTTAGCCCATTTTGTCGTATGTTAGGTTTTGTCTTCATTTACCACATTGACAATATTTCATATCACAGGTTGTAAATGTGAACAGTTGATGGTAAAAAGCAGATCAAATAAAGATGATATATAACTACTTAAAACTAAAAGCAGCTGTGAGATTTTTGGTCCACTTGGGGGCAGTGTTGGCAGGTTCAGCTGCACTGTGTGGCTTTCTTGCCAGGCATCTGTAATGATCTCTATGACTTTGTTTTTTATGTTGTGAGTTCCAGAACCAGTCATGGGTTGTGTTTATGCTGGCACAACTGATCAGGATGTCATCTGGTTACTATCACCACCATTGTAAAGACATTAGAAAGTTTGTCTGTGTTGCAGCATTTATATCAAAACTCCCTAAGTGACTGAATGCAGAATTTCAGTCCTGTGAGATACATGTCCAAAACTTTATGGACGCCCCTTCTAATGAATGCATTCAGCTACTTTAAGTTGACACAGATGTACAAATACACAGACACACAGCTTGTACAGACCCTGTAGAGATGTACTGCTAATAGAATAGGACTAAACATGAACCTGTAGGGGGTGGCACAGTGGCTTGGTGGTCAGCACTGTCCAAACACATTGATGTCAGGTGAATTGGGTGCTCTAAGTTGTGTGTGTGCGTGTGTGCATGTGTGTGTGTGTGTGTGTGTGTGTACACAGCAATGGATTGGCGCCCTGTCCTGGGCTAAGCTAGTATAGTGTGTAATGCCCTGCCTTGCGACCATGATTAATTGGATCACAATGGATGGATGAACCTATTTGCACCATGTAGGTTTGAAGGTTATAAAGCAGCACTGAGAGCCATGTTCTCTGCTCCATCCAGTACTTTTGGTATGAGTTGGTGGAGTTGTGGATGAGGTGGTTGTGGTGATCATCTAACATCCTGACCACTCATATGTCCGAATGCAATCAAATCCTCACAGCAATGCTACAAAACCTAGTAGAAAGTCTGACCTGGACAGTAAACACAGTCCAACAAAAACCGGATAAACTCTTTAATACCCATGTCAGGTGTCCATATAGTATATATGCAGTATTTTCCTCCCGTCCTGGGGGTGTAGGTTATGATCTATGTTTGATAGAACAAAAGTTATTCTAAAAGTCTGAAACTTGCTTTGTGTGATTCCCTGGGCATAGCTCACTATATCACCTCCCCCAGAGCAGGAGAGAATGGCCAATTATCGACCGCAGGCGATTGTAACACAGGTAATTTAGCAGGGCACTTTTTTCATGTGTCTTATCTGCTGTGGCAGTGAGGCCTGCAGCAAAGCCAGAGTTGAAAGCAAAGGCTCTGATTGACCACTACATAGGAAACGGCTCTTTTTAATAACTAATTTCAACTTTCTCTCTCTCTCTCTCTCTCTTCGGTGAAGAGCTTTGCATTTTAGACTGTTTCTAAAGCTTTCATTTACAAGTTTATTATGCACTCGGGCCACATACACTTTCCTAATTTACTCCACTAAAGCTTTAAATGTCAAATTTCTCATACTAATCTCCACTTCGGGAAGCAGCGGGCACTTTCCTGCATTCTGTGAAGTTCAAGTTGAAGATAAACAAAAATATATATAGTTATAACATGGCATTTTCTTACGCAGTGCTTCTGTAATTGTAACGATTTATACAGCAACTCAACATCAGTTCAAATGGAGGAACAGAGAAAAAGTCTCAAACTATAACATTTAACATGACACAGAATGTATCCGGGGGAAACCTAGAAAGAAAAGCGACTAAATCATACTATATGGACAAAAATATTGGGACACCTGCTCATTTGAATGGCTTTAAAAACCCTGCTGCTGTTGGACTGGATTTTGGGCCACTGCTGAGAGGATTTGACTGCATTCAGCCATAAGAGCAGCCACCACCACCACCTCATCATCAGCTCCACAAACTCATCCAAAAAGTACTGGACCAGCTCAATGCTGTTGCCTCTAGGCCTCGCTGGGCATTAGGCATGGTGCCAACAGGTTCATGTTTATGCTCTAGAAAGTTCTGATCAATTGGCAGCATAAACATTTGGACAGTGTACTTTATTACCCCTATAAAATGTTGACAATAAATGCATATTTCTAAATTGTAAGTAAATTGCTGATATGCAAAGCAAATGTACATCATTCACAGTCTGCTGAAACTTTCCTGTCTGTGTGTAGGTGGAGTCGTACTGTTGTAGATTGAATGGGTGGAGCTAAACTCCTGTAGGCTGAATGGTTGGAGCTAAATATTTGTAGACTAGATGGGTGGGGCTTAACTACTGTAGGCTAAATGGGGGGGCTTAACTGCTATACGCAGTATGGGTGGAGCTAAACTGCTGTAGGTTGAATGGGTGGAGTCACTGTTATAGATTGAATGGGTGGGGCTAAACTGCTATACACTGGATGGGTAGGGCTAAACTGCTGTAGGCTGAATGGGTGGAGCTTAACTGCTGTACGCTGGATGGGTGGGGCTAAACTGTTGTGGGCTGAATGGGTGGTGCTTAACTGTTATATGCTGGATGGGTGGGGCTAAACTGCTGTAGGCTGAATGGGTGGGGCTTAACGGCTATACGCTGGATGGGTGGGGCTAAACTGCTGTAGGCTGAATGGGTGGGGCTAAACTGCTGTAGGCTGAATGGGTGGGGCTTAACGGCTATACGCTGGATGGGTGGGGCTAAACTGCTGTAGGCTGAAAGGGTGGGGCTAAACTGCTGTAGGCTGAATGGGTGGAGCTAAACTGCTGTAGGCTGAATGGGTGGAGCTAAACTGCTGTAGGCTGAATGGATGGAGCTAAAGTGCTGTAGACTGAATGGGTGGGGATAAACTGCTATACGCTGGATGGTTGGGGCTAAACTGTTGTAGGGCAGTTGCAGTCTAGTTGGATTCTTTTCTATTCTTGATCTGTTCTGTAGTGAATAAAATATTGTGTGGAAGATATTTTCGCTTTGAGGACTGGAGTAAACAGAAGAAAGGGCATGCATATTTAACGTCAGTCCTTAGCTCATAAACTCATTATGTTCCACAGGAGACCTCCATGGTCAGTAGGATTTAAGCTGTCCTGGAGTTTGATCTGTTTGGAGGAGAAGAGTGACCTCTGGGTGCCCTTGTGATTCTCAAGCTCACACTGTTAACTGGCACCGCTGTCCAATTAGTCCTGTGATTTCACAAAGAGAGAAATGGAAATTGAACTTTATCTCTGCTGATATTTGATCTTCATGTCCTTTGGTCATTCAGAGTTTGGTCCTGTGTTTTTAGACGTTTGTTATGGGACTTTAAAGTCAGATTACATTATTAAACAGAGGTGTACAATCACTGACCACTTTATTAGGTACACATAGCCACATAGCATCTACAGTACACTCATTTTAGCTCCACTGAGCATACAGGAGCACTTTGTAGTTCTACAATTACAGACTGTAGCTCATCTGTTTCTCTGTATACTTTATTCACTCTGTTCTTCAATGATCAGGACCCCACAGAGTGGGTGTACATTTCTCAGTGACATTGATGTGGTGGTGGTGTGTTAGTGTGCGTTAGAGTGGATCAGACACAGCAGAGCTGCTGATGTTTTTAAACACCTCAGTGTCACTACTGGAGTGAAAATAGTGACCAACCAGCCAACAGTGTCAGGACTAGAGGACCAACACACACTGTGCTGAGCTGCTGTCTCTGACTTTACATCTACAAGACCAACAAGGTAGGTGTGTCTAATAGAGGACAGAGAGTGGACAGTATTTAAAATTAGCATATGTGTTATGTTGATTCACTCTGTTGATCACTACAGTGCTAAGAATGCTCATATGGTGGTCCTGTGGGGCTCCTGACCATTGAAGACCAGAGTGAAAGGAGGCTAATAAAGTATACAGAGAAACAGATGAGCTACAGTCTGTAATTGTAGAACAATAAAATGAACCTGTATGCTCAGTGGAGCTACAATGGACAATGTGTGTACCTACTGAAGTGGCTAGGGAGTGTATAAAGGTGTTAGAGACACTGACTATTTTACACAGTAAAGTTTTAAATGTCATTTGTGAATGTAACTCTGTATTGTAGTGACTGATGAAGATTTGCCAAATCATTGGCAAATGGTATTTCAGTCCATTCTGATGTACTCTGAAATGCCTTGACTTTTTTACAAATTACACCCATCTAAAATTATTTTTTACACCTTGAAATTCCTCCAGATTCCTGGAATCATTTAATGAAATGCAAATCCTTTCCAATGTTTGAGGAACAATGTTTTGAAACGTTTCAGTAATTTTCAACAAACTGGTCGATGCTGTCTGCAACAAAATAAGAAAGTCAGAGTACATTAAAACAACATTTTTTACATGTGCATTTTACATAGTGTCCCAACTTTTTCTGATTTAGGGTTGATATAAGTTGGTATATTGAATTGAATATAAGTAGTTTTACTATTTCAGTGAGATATATTCACGTGGATGTGTAATAGCAAAAAATAGTAGCAAATGCTTCATCTTTTAGAGCTACTAAGAACTTCTTAGAACATTGAGCAGCTATCAGCATAGGAACTGAAGTCTGTCTGCCTCTATTCTTCTCTTTTTTTTGCTCTAAAATAAAATGCTAACGCTCCAGAGTGAGAAGAGCAATCAGCAGTAAAGCAGTCCAGGAGCTGAACCAACACAACAGAATCAAATTAAACCCAAAACAGGAATGTGCGAGTGAAAGTTGAGTTGTAAATTAGCATTTAAAGATGCTCAGAACGTTCCTGTTTCATACCTGAGCTGTCAGTCAGAGTCGGAGCGTAATGCATGGAAAAATCCAAAAATACAAGGCTGGAAAAGGTCTAAATAAGGAATGCAGCAGCTACAACAGAGGTGATGGTGGTTCTGACAGGCTCTCGGGGCGATCGAACGGGAAGCCCTGCGTGATGTGTGAAGGGACAGAGCCGCTATGAAAGAGCAATTAAGAAATGCAGCCGTGTGTGCCGTACCTGCACCTGCAGCATATCAATGGAGACCGATGGCGCTTTATTAGCACAGGTAGAATTCTCCCCACACTGAGATCTAATTAGCCCATCTCACAGTAAAGGGGAAGGGGATTATAGGACAGGATGGCCATGCGCTTGCTGTGTGTTGCGTTAGACAGGCGGGGGAGGTCATGCCGATGTCATTACCTGCTCCAGAAGTGATCAAAGTCGAACAAACGCAATGATGTGATGAAAAGACAAGGATTACTTTGCATCCTTTCATACAGAACAATAGTCTACAGTCAGCTTTGTGTATTACTGTAGAACTCGTGTACATTACTGCTGTGCTTTTAGTGTCGTTATTCCAGGATTCTGTACCTACCAGAAATAAATGTAAATTCATAAGTAAATAATTGTATCTCTTCTGCATCTCTTAAGGTGCAATGGGTAATTTATCATTGAATAAGTATAACTGTTGTACTTCTTAAGGTGGAAAGTGCAATTTGTAGGTCAATGACCATTACAATTGGTTGCATCTCTTAACCCTCTGGAGTCGGTGCCTCCGCTAGTGGCATATTAACAAAATTCTGCAAAAACACTTATATAAATGCGAAACAATAGAATAGAAACAAAATGATACACCAGAAACCTTAAACCTACTTTTCATATATTAACATATATTGAATCAAAATATATTTTGAGATATTTGTGAGAGAAACTGAAATAAGCAGAGAAACATTTTTTCAGAGCAAGTCAGACAGCTGCGCATTTTTTCCCACCAAATGATGCAATCATTGATTCATCATTATGACAATGACATAATTCCGGACATTCCATTGGTAGATTACTGACCGTGGAATGTAAACCTGAAAAAAGACTTCCCACCTGAGTGCTCACACCTATCTCATAAATATTAGATCTGGGAACCACTAAATGAGTGAAACACATGTCAACTCACATTCATTAAGTTTTATAAAAAAAAAAAAGACATGCAATTTCTAAAAACTGTAATGAGCAGTGTGTTGCTAACACCTCTGTTTATTCAGTTCTGAGCTCAAAAGTCTTGGGTGGGGCAAAACTGTTGTGGGCTGAATGTAACTGCTGCAGCCCTTAAGGTGGAATAGGACATTTGTAGGCAAATGATTGTAACTGCTGGTCCCCTTAAAATGAAGGGATTTTGTAGGTGAATGATCTCTTAAGGTGGAATGGGGCATTTTGTGCCATAGAATCATTGACAGTAGGCAACACCAGTGGACCAAATAAGAAATTAAAACATGGGAAAGAACTTTCTCATGAAGAGGCTGGGTGGAGTTATAAGAGAGGGGCTTCATTTCTAATAAAAAAAAGAAATATGATTTTAGGCAGTAAATGATAATGCTCCTGTTTTTGGCACTGTGTCACAGTTATCATATTTAAAATGAAGCGATAAGAAGCTGTTAAAGATTTTCTGTAAACTCACTTTTTGTTTATCAGAAATAATTTTTGAAACAAGATGTACTCTTTTGTGCAAAACTGATGCGAAGCTGGTTTAAAACATGCAACAAAGTTGTTTGCTTAAATTCGACATCTGGATGGAAACTTTGATACTGAAGCCCCAGAGCAGAACAGTCAGTGCAGTGCCTACAGGAACCCAGCATGTAACAGGATACTATGGGGGCTATGGAGGGGTCAGAGGACGGTCAGAATTCATTATGGGCTGCTAGCGTTGTTCCTGACTGGGTTCTGAGATGCAAGCTGGGAGATAATGACATCTCAGCTGCTCAGAAACAGCTTTATGTGGACAAAAGAGAGAAAAGCATGGAGAAAACAATGCAAATTGAAGCATAAAATAACTTTAAGACCATTTCTTTTTATTTGCTGATTTTACATGGCAATTTTGATAGGCTAATTTGACTTTGTGATCAAGTGCTCTTCACTGAGACAAACAGAGGTATAAAAAGTTGTATTTTGTAGGCTGATTGTCTCTTCACCATGTTTTTGTCTTTAAAGGCAGAGACCTGCCCTTCTCACCTGTGATAATACAAGACATACAGATATTTTTTACTGTGCGTAATTACTGCCCATATTATTATTATTATTATTATTATTATTATTATTATTATTATTATTAACTTTGTTTTTTTAACATTTTCACACATAAATAATAAAGGGTTCATTTAAAATAATGGAAACACTACAACAAAACACTACAATGTCCACTGTAAAAGCTCCACCTTCCTTAAAGCTCCATTACAGTCTGTAGATCATCTTTTGCTATAGACTTTATCAGCCCCTCTACTCAGCTCATCACTGGGTAGTTTATGACCACAGCTGTCTAGATATTATTTACGTAGTGGGCCATTCTCAACTGTTACGTGGTGATGATGAGTGTATATATAAAATATCCAGACTAGAGCAGCTCTGTGACCAAAATCTGACCATTAATGAAGATCTAGAACAACACAAATAGTACATCAACAGATGTGCTACAGTCTCTAACTGTACGCCAGCAAGGTGGAGCTACAAGAGCAGGGTTTCTGATAAAGTGGGCAGAGGGTGGAACTTCCAGGGTGTTTGTATTTGTGGTGTTTAATTGTTGTTTCTGATATTTTCTAAAGACACTAACTACAGGAACATGTACTAAAATACTACAAGTTTCAATGTAAGAAAGTTAAATAAACTTAAATTTGTTAACATTCTGAAGTGCTATAGTTGAGTTTCACTAATGTTCTCACTTTCTAAGTGGATACCTCATTACTGCATATACTATCTGCAAATGTAGTGCATAGTGGCAGATAATCTCTTCCTGGATTACAGGATTAGGTATATATCCTACAGATTGAGGATATCTATATATTCTTATCCTTTTTAGACTCTGAACATATATTATCTGTTTCATTACATGTATTAAATGTCAACGTACCATTATCACAGTGGTTTTAGGAGGTTTTTAAAAACTGTAGTTTTGTTGACCTGTGGTGTAGTGAGGATTTTCGCTAAATGTGAATAAACTGAAAGCTTATGAATGGCCTGAAGGGCTTTTCTGTCGTATTCCATTCATTTTCAAGGAGACAAGTGAATGTAAAATGAGTCGGGCGGAGCAAGAGAGCCCTCCTACCTCCTTGAAAACTTTTGTGGCCGCAGTCTGTGCCACCATCAGCCAATGAAACTGCAGCTTTTGCTGAGGAGTGCCCCCTTCTGACACTTTCAGCTGCAGAAATTCTTAATATTTGCCAAAATACAGCCCAATTATACAGTGTAGTTTCCTGTTTCATTATGGTGTACTGTCAGCAGCTGCTCAATTATTTTAGCTGACTATTGAGTTCTATTGTCAGAAACATTCTTGTAGCTGCACTAATAAAGCAAGATTTGGACTCCAAATGTGTTAAACTGGAGCTTCTAACAAAGAGTAGAAATAAATAAGTAGAAATAACAAAGCTGTTAATGTATGAATATGTCACCCAAACTTCTCTCAGACATTTTCCAGATTAAGTAAGAGTTCTCAGACTGGTGGGTGTGGTTTAGGTCACATTATTGTTGTACTAGAAGGGATCTTTTTAATGTAGTGATTCATTATGGGAAATAAGAAATTACATGGTCAATAAGAGGAAGTTCTATTCTAAACCTGGACTGTTATAAAATATTACCTCTGTCCACTGCTTCAGTGAGGCATCGTTGTGTGTGAAAAGTCCTTAAAACTCTGCAGGCAGATGTTGTGAAGCATCATTTATCTAAACCACGTGATATGATGGTACCTGATAACTAATGAAGTGCTAAAGAACAACAAATATAACTATTGACTAGTCACTCTCAAGATAAGTCAGAATAACTTTTCACTCATTTTCCCAACTAAGTTAAAGAACAGACTGAAAAGGTGTAGAAACTTTACCACTGATGGAGAAAATGGTGGACATCTTCTGCCTAATTGGTTCAATCATTAACACAAATGGATCCAGCAGAACCAAACTGACATTCACCAGAAGCCCAGATAATAAGATCTCTTATTGTGAACACATTATGAGATGAAACAGCTCACTTGACTAGATGCTGGAACAGTTGCAGACTGTTGAAACCTTAACAGAAGACAGGATGTTCTCCAGAAACACCATCAGTATTGTCACCAGGAGTCAGAATTGACTTGATGGCACTTAAAAAAAACAGTAATTGCTACTTTGCGTCTTCTGCAAATCTCACTTTAGAGAGACGCCTTCGCAAACAACAAGCCCCACCCACATGCTTATGTACATGTAGGTTATTTCTTTTAATTTTTGCCATCATTACTGGTCTTGGATAAATAACACTTTGATGGTTTTATTTGGTTAAAAAACTGAATTTGAATCGGTTTTGGCCCAAAAAATTATCTAAAAATCACAATGAATAACATTTCTGGACTTTGATGTTGTTTTCCTCTAAATAGACCAGCTTAGGTTTGACTCTGTTACTATAAACCAGCTACACTCACTGGCCATTTCCATAGGTACACGAATCTTGTATCTCCATTCATTGTCAATTTAGCTCTATTGAGCATACAGGTGCACTTTGTAGTTCTACAATTACAGACTAGTTCATTTGTGTCTCTGTATACTTTGTTCATCTTGTTCATCAATGATCAGGACCTCACAGAGCAGGTGGATCATTCTCAGTGACACTGATGTGGTGGTGGTGTGTTAGTGTGTGTTAGAGTGGATCAGACACAGTAGAGCTGCTGATGTTTTTAAACACCTCAGTGTCACTACTGGAGTGAAAATAGTGACCAACCAGCCAACAGTGTCAGGACTAGAGGACCAACACACACTGTGCTGAGCTGCTGTCTCTGACTTTACATCTACAAGACCAACAAGGTATGGTGAGGAAATTAAGTATTTGAACACCTGTGAAAATCAATGTTAATATTTGGTACAGTAGCCTTTACAGAGGTCAAACATTTCCTGTAGTTTTTCACCAGGTTTGCACACACTGCAGCAGGGATTGTGGCCCATTCCTCCACACAGATCTTCTCCAGACCAGACAGGTTTCTGGGCTGTCACTGAGAAACATGGAGTTTGAGCTCCCTCCAAAGATTTTCTATAGGGTTTAGGTCTGGAGACTGGCTAGGCCACTCCAGAACCTTGATATGCTTCTTACGGAGCCACTCCTTGGTTATCCTGGCCGTGTGATTTGGGTCATTGTCAAGTTGGAAGACCCAGCCACGATCCATCTTCAATGCTCTAACTGAGGGAAGGAGGTTGTTCCCCAAAATCTCACAATACATGGCCCGGTCATCCTCTCCTTAATACAGTGCAGTCGTCCTGTCCTATGTGGAGAAAAACACCAAAAACATGATGCTTCCACCCCCATGCTTCACAGTAGAGATGGTGTTTTTGGGATGGTACTCATCATTCTTCGTCCTTCAAACGAGGCGAGTGGAATTAAGATCAAAAAGTTCTATTTTGGTCTCATCTCACCACAGCACTTTCTCCCATGACACCTCTGGATCATCCAAATGGTCATGGGCAAACTTAAGACGGGCCTGGACGTGTGCTGATTTAAGCAGGGGA
>BRDA01059791.1:0-14210 GCA_036984385.1 Crenuchus spilurus
GTACTGTTGACAGATTCCACAGTCTTGCCGCGGATTGTGAGTGGAGCGTGAACCGTGTGTTTTCTCCTGAAGTCAACTGTGATTTCTTTCGTTTTTTTGACATTTAGTGACAGGTTGTTGTTGTCACACCAGTCCACCAGTTGGTTCACTTCATCTCTGTAGGCCACTTCATTATTGTTGTTAATGAGGCCCACCACTGTTGTGTCGTCCGCAAACTTAATGATATGGTTAGAACCATACTTTACATGACAGTCATGAGTCATCAGTGTAAACAGTAATGGGCTCAAAGCACAGACCTGAGGAACACCAGTGTTCACAATGATGGTTTGAGAGGTATTCTTTCCCATTCTTACTGTCTGGGGTCTATCGGAGAGAAAGTCCAATATCCAGTTGCATAGTGATGTGTTGATGCCTATCTTTGTGAGTTTTTTTTTTACCAGGTGCTGGGGAATGATTGTATTGAATGCGGAGCTGAAATCAATGAAGAGCATCCGCACATAAGAATTCTTTTGCTCCAGATGAGTCAGGCTCAAGTGAAGTACTGTTGATATGGCATCATCTGTTGACCAGTTCGGGTGATATGCAAACTGGAACGGGTCAAATGTAACAGGGAGATTTGCTGTAATATGATCTTTGACCAGCCTTTCAAAGCATTTCATTATGATGGGGGTGAGTGCAATTGGACGGTAGTCATTAAAATGGACGGTATCATCTAAATGGTTGAGCAGAATGTTAAAGGGTTAATACGTGGTAATTTCAGGATCTAGGCTGCTCGTGGTTTAAAATAACATTACCAAACTACAAAGTCTAAGCTGGACAGATACTCTCAGCCCTGTAATATAATAAGAACTAAATCAGTTACTAAAGGTAAATGACTAAACTGCAACCAAGTAAATTACAATCCTCACAAACATATTTGGAACAAACTGAGTTACTGTAACTAGTTATTACCCACCTCTGCTGAGGAATATGATCTGTGGGTAGAGAAAGTGCTAAAGAGTACCACAGCTGAGGAACAACAGTCAGCTGATGTCCTTATTGAATCAGATTGACTAGGTGAGGATCTTGACCACTTCAGCCAGGCACACACAGGAAGCAGCTGTCCTGCAGAGTCTCAAGAAAGAAGGGAGTGTTCAGAAAGCCCAACCAAATATGACACATCAATAATTCGACTGATGGCTGGAACCAGGGAGCATTAGCTGGAGAATGGATCTTCAGCTGTCCTAATCCAGTCGATCTCTTTATACAAAGACATTCACATCGTACACTGTGCCAACAAACCATGTTTTAAAAGAAATTTGCTTATCTTAATGTAGATCTCTCTCTCTCTCTCTCTCTCTCTCTCTCTCTCTCTCAAACACCTGGTTCTGGTACCTTTAATTAGATTTAGCCCAAACGCCTCAGGGCGTTTGGTTTATTAATGCTGAGAAACACCAAACACAGAATGTTCTCAATTACAATGAAGATGAATGGCAGAGTTCAGCCCCCTGTCAAGCCTCTCTGCCTGAAATATTACCATGCACACAGACCATCTCTCTCTCTGTCCTCCATTTATCTGTGTGGAAAAGACAAAGAAGGGAACATAAACCAAGAGACTGCAATCTAAACAGAACATATTCACAGCTCTCATTCTATCAAATGGTGCTTGGCAAGCACTTCCAGTTATATGAAGCTTTAAACTCACAGTGAAAGTAGTATCATCAGTGCTATGTTGTGATTTGCTTACTCATTCCTCATGCACTACATGCTGTATACGTACTATGTAGTGAAGGAACTGGACTATGTGTGTATGTATATATATATATATATATGGAAACCAAGGTCCTAGAGTTTGGAGGAAGACACATAATCCAAGTTGATTGAGGTCTAGTGTGTAGTTTCCACCATAAGTGAAGGTTTGGGGAGCCATGTCATCTGCTGGTGCTGGTGCTCTGTGTTATATCAAGTACAGAGTCAGTGCAGCCTCTACCAGGACATTTTTGAGCACTTCATGCTTCCATCTGCTGACAAGCTTTATGGAGATATGGATTTCATTTTCCAGCAGGACCTGGCACCTGCCTACACTGCCAAAACCACAGTAACCACAGTATCACTGTGCTGGGCAGTAAACTCACCTGACCTAAACCCCACAGAGCATCTATAAAGTATTGTCAAGAGGAAGATGAGTGACACCAGACCCAACATTGCAGACGAGCTGAAGGCCGCTATCAAAGCAACCTGGGCTTCCATACCACCTCAACAGTGCCACATTAATGCAGTAATTCATGCAAAAGGAGCACCGATCAAATATTGAGTGTATAAACTGTACATACTTTCAGTCTGCCAACATTAATGTATTAAACATCATTTTTTGAATTGGTCTTATGTAATATTCTAATGTTTTGAGATACTGGATTTTGGGTTTTCATTGGCTGTAGGACAATCATAAATACTTGAAATAGACACTCTGTGTGAATATAATATAGGAGTTTCACTTTTTGAATTGAATTAATGAAATAAATGTACTTTTTCGATTATATTCCAATTTTTTGAGATGCACTTGTGTATATATATAGTGGCGAGTGGAGTTGATACTAAAAAGCTCTATTTTGGTCTCATCTGACCACATGACCTTCTCCAGGACCATCCAGATGGTCATTGGCGAACTTCAAACAAGCTTGGACATGTGCTGGGTTGACCAAGGAGACCTTGCAGGATTTTAAACCATGATGGTGTAGTGTGTTACTAATGGTCCGCTTTGAGTTTGTAGTCCTAGTTCTCTTCAAGTCATTGATCAGGTCCTCCCATGTAGTTCTGATTCCTGACCTTTCTCAGAACCCCCCTTACCCCACGAGATGAGATGTTTCCTGGAGCCCCAGGCCAAGGAAGATTGACAGTCGCCTTGTGTTTCTTCCATTTTCTAATAATTGCACCAACATTTGTTGCCTTCTCACCAATCTGCTTGCCTATTGTCCAGTAGAAGTGAACCTACAAAAAAAATACAGACCTCTCCATTCTTTGTAGGTAGAAAAACTTGCAAAATCAGAAGTGTATCAAATACTTCTTTTCTTCACTGTATATATGGGTTGGAATCCAAATGGAATCCAGTAGATCTGAACCTCAATTGAAATACTGAAGTACGGTGGACTGTGGTGGGGTCACTGTTGGGTTGCAGTGTACTGGTGAGATCTAAAGTCCAGGAATTAATTTAGTTCCCAATCCAGTCCTGGCGACATGGTAGTTAAGATCTAGATGTGGGTTAAGAGATGTTTTGGGCATTGAGTGTTGGCAAAATCAGTCTTGTAGTTTCTGTTCTAAAGTAAAACCTGAACTCCAAACACATCATGGCTGTTTGGCTAAATCGTGGGTAAGAGGCAAACTATGTCAATATGATTTTTCATGCAAATCATTGCTTCAAATCAGACATGATGGTGGAGAAACATTACTAGAGCAAACGAAGACACTTCTGCATCTGAAATTTTGGCTTATCCAAGAAGTCTGGTGATGTTTATGTCTGATGATGTTGGCACTAATGGACATAAAATGTGCTATCAGACCACCCTGAATACACAACATCCAGCATTACTTTAATACAGAGCCATACAGAGAGATGAGATTACTATCTGCTGCACTGTTGCCTTGAGGGAAAGTCTGTTTCTGCAACATTGGCCCAAAAAACAACCGCTAATGCTCTTCAGATGTGGAGGGGCAGACAAAACAGCGAGCAAAACAAAAAGGTGAGTCATTTGAGTGTTTAATGCTCTTGAGATGTGTAGGTGCCACTCCATTTCAGATTTAGAACCTCTCAGCCGATAGAATTAATTTTCACACTCAGCAGGCCCCAACACATTAATAAACTCCACCAAACCACGAAGCAACTATTATACGCACAGCCAATGAAATGAACTGCCACTTATCTGTGAATGCAGCTGTAGCTGGACGTGTTACATTTCCATTCGTCCAATTTAAAAAAAGATCGCCAGTGCTCTTCTGCTCTGGAGCAAAAACATTCAGACTGGAATCTCAGAGCAGACGTCTAAAAGGTAAAAGCAGCTTTTGGCAAACTGATTTAATCAAGTCAGGTGCAGCCAAAGACTCTCAGATATAGGCATGCTATAAAACGTAGTGATAACCAGAAGTGTTTTGCATCAAAACGAAAAGACTAACACAATCATTCCAGAACATTCCTTTCAACTAAAACAAGAAATTGCAGAGCACAGAAAAATTTGGTCAAAATACTGTACCTAAATGTAGGACCAATATTAATGGGTGAAAAGGTTACTTGGAATTAGAAGAAATTATCTTAAATATGCCATTTTTGTAAATACAAAATTTACGTTGTAAATACGTTTTACAAATATGTTTACAATATGTTCTTTTTTCAGCAAAAATATCCAGCAGATCAATGTACTGTTTGAAGGCAGCTCCGAGAGTGTGATTGAGCAGATGCAGATGTGATGCAGTTACGTCAACGGATTGAAAGAGCAGCCTCTTTTATTTGCATATTGCATATTAATGAGCGGCTGATTTGAAGAGGTGAATGAGTCTGACCTTTCCCACCATGCTAAAGCAGCCAAGAGGTCCACACTAAACCATAGTGAGGGCATTCACACTGAGGGTGATGGAGAGACACCCGTCATGCTGAACTCTCTCTCTCTCTCTCTCTCTGACACACACACACAAAATTGACTGTTCTAGTCTTCTCAAAAAGAGGGTATCCAGTCACCCAGCACAGTATTATTGCACATATTGTGTAGAACACTGTGTAAAACCTTGTGTACTCTTAATAAAATTAGATATGTAAACACTCATCTAGAGGGAACTTAAATGTGACATTTTCCATATTTTGTTTGATATTTTCTATTTATTTGCTGAATTTATCTTGAAATATTAAAATAAAATAAAACATAGCTGTTGCTTGGTCCATATGTTGAGTATTTACCCACCAGGCATTCATATACTTGCCTTTGTGGCTTCCCGTAGCTCTCCTATTGGTTCCCGACAGTGTTCATGTCACTATTTGCTCGAGTGAACTCTTACGACTTGTGATAATATTAAACATGTTTGATTTTATCTGAACGCCTCAACGCAAAAGACTGAGTAAAACTTTCAGTCCTGACCACCTTACACTTAACGATCGAGATGATGCGACTGCAACCCGACTTTAGCAAGATGCTCATGATTTTAGCCCGACTTTGAAAATTTGTCTGCGACTGTAAAATTGAGTGAAAGTCGTTAGGTGTAAGGTAGGCTTAAGTGTGCATTACAATGTGCAGAAGTTTGTTTTCTCAACTTAGAAAATCTATAAAACGTCATTTAGAAAACTTCTGCATAAAAATAAATAAAGTTGCATGCTTATAACAGCCAATTCAGAAACATAGTGTGAAGCAGTGTTGGAGGAAATGTGGTAAAAAGTAATGTGATTACAAAATACATGGCCTTCATAAAAATTTAATTGCTTACATTACTGTTACGTCTCCAAAATACTAATTATGTGCAGTGTAGAAACTTTCCACTGCTGTAAGCTCCATAAATGAAGATTGGAAGCATTTATTCACCTAATGTGAACCCAAAAAAGACAGAACACCAAAATCACCTAAACATGGATTTTTAGCTCCATAAATGTCATGTTTTCTTCAAAAACTATTTGGAGCTGCGGTTGTTTTTAGTTGTTTCTACAGGCTAATTTCTGGGTGTTCAATTCAGCATCAAATGTTCATTTTTTGACTATCCTATTCATCTGTCTTTTTTTACATTTGATCTTTTTCCTTATTTATTACCTTCCCAATGTAGTAGTAGCCACATAATCCCTCCGTTGCGTGTGATTTGGCCTCTTTTCAAACTACCGCTGATACACTGTCACTGGGGAGACAACACACTCAGAGGAAAGCGCAGGACCCAGCTCTGAATGGACCAATCAGTAGACACTTGAACCAGAGGACATTGTAATGTGAAAGTGATAGGGAGAGAAAGAGCACCGTCTACCCGCCCAGAGAGAGCATGGACAATTTTTATTCTCTTGAACCCCAGCTGTTGATGGGAAACAGCATGACCAGGATTCGAACTCATGATTCTCACCTGTCTTTTTAAATGATGTTCAGTGTGGTACATACACACTTGTATGGGTTTCACTGAGTAATGCAGAAATACCATAAATAGGATTTAGATTACTTTTTCCAGAAGTATTCAGTTAAAGTTATTCCCTGATTACATTACAGAAATAATTTGTAACAGATTACTTTTTGCAGTAAGGGCCCCCAACACCGTTGTGGAGGTACTTTTAAAAAAGAAAACCACCACACACTCACAGGAGATAGCAGAGGGCTGGTAATCTGCACATCAGCAGGTAATTTTCTCCTTGATGGAGCTGGGGGGTGAAGCGAGTCTTCTTTAATACATTCTGTACACTCAGCCATTTTGTGCTCAGGTTTTGTTAAAGCATGTCTGACCTTTCCTATGAAACATTAGCCAGCACTTCCACTGATACTACACAATATTAGCCCACTTTACAGGCAGACAGCACAGAGATCTGTGTTACAGCCTCAGGAAGCTGACAGACAGCATGGGATTTAGACAGAGTGGTGACAATATATCCAGCTCCCGCAGGGAGAAGACAGGCACACTGCGGTCTTCTCTACAGTGAAGGTAGATGTCAAATAATAAAAGTCAGTAGAGGTTTAACAAGTGATGGTGCGAATTGTAATAAAAAGTGTTAAAAAATGAAAAATTAAGTTTAAGCCTAAATAGACATTCATGACAAAGATGTAGCAGTGGGCACCAGATCAAAACCCCCATAAGAAAGTTCCAGTAATTACAATTATTTAATACAGCTCACTACTGTGATGTCTCAAACAGAATTGTAATATGAACCTTTATAAACCCTCAAAGACAAAGAACAACTGGTATTGAAATGTCTATCTAGTATAAAATTCCTATGAATTGAAGTTCATATCTGTATGCATGTATTCAAATATTTAAATGCATCAAAAGATTGCTATTTTCTTTTAGCTGTCCTTATAAGCATCATGACAATGTTTGATGTCCAGGAATTTTTAGACACTCCCACGTTTGAGGCTTTAGGGATGTATAGGAAAGAAGAGCTCCTGACTATTGCCAAGCACTTCAATCTGTCAGTAACATGGGCCAGTATCTACAAACGGCAACACACAAACATCCAAGCTAACACACGTTATAAAACCAATATATGTCAACAACTACTGAATACATCAGTCACAAGTGAGTGCCTAATTAACTAACTGATCAGTCAATGAAGTTACTCAATTATTAATCGAACAATTAAGCAATCCCGGACGAGCCCCTACTCATACAGTCATATGATCCTAACAATATGTGTTGTTTGATTTTATAGTTCAGTGAACAGCTAATGTTTACTTGATATCAAGTTCAATTTCTTGTGCATGTTCCGTCTGTAAAATAAAATACTTGATAATATCGGCTCACTTTAGCACACATTGTAAAAACTCAAAGCAAATGTTGAGTTATACATACTGCTTGAAGATTTACATGCTTAACATGGCTCAGTCTACGAAAGTACACAAATGTTGTTGATACTACTTCACTTCTAGCTCAATGACATCAATAACCACACTGGTTACAGATCATCCATTTCTGGTTCTGGCAACTTTTTAACATTACAAATCACTATGAACTGTGTTAGTAATGTTAATTCAGTGGTGTATTTCACATTCATGCATTTACTGATATGTTTACAGTCAGTGCTTGTCGTGTCTTTGAAGTATTCTTCATGCATGTTCACATATAGCATAAGATACATTATAGAGACCAGTCACTGGTTGAAAAAATAATATGAAAGCTTGTAATGCTCAACATGGTTGATGATTCATGGAAACCCACCCTTCAACAAAAACAGTCAATCAGCTCAATGGTAATGGCCTCCACAGAAAAGCCCACCCTCCCGTTTGTAGTAACAATATGCACAACTTGTTTTTTCAGCCATTTTGTGAGTCAAACACTGCAAACCAGGTATTTCAGCATTTTACATTACTGTGGCTTTTAATTTCATGCATACAGGTACCTCCTCAATGACAAAACATAGGAGCCTGGTCTTGTTTGGCTGGTAGAGCTGGAATAACATGGGCATTGAAAATATGGCCATCAAGTGACCAGACATGCCAAGGACTTTGGTACAATCCAGTTCAATGTGTCACTTTTCTTTCCAAAGTTGGGACCCTGGATTTAAAAAGTATGAGAATATTGCAACAGGGAACACGCTCTATACATCACTCAAATGAAATAGGTCTAGGTGATATTATAAAGAATGTTCTTCAAAGCCTTCCATAACGCACTGGGAGCTGCCAGTGTATTGTATTAGCATTTCTCAGACGTTTCAGTCACAGGGGGGATTATTGAGTTGGGAAGGACAAAATAACAAATCTCTGCTTGCAAATAATAACAAAGTATCCTGAGTCCTTGTTTATCCATGACAGAGTACTAATGAGCTTTAGGCCTTGAAAATATTTTGGTCTGTACCCTCTCATCACTCACCACCCAAAAGAGCATGATGACCAAATCCAATTAAATGATGTACCCAATTAAATTCATGTTATTTATTTTGATGAAGGCAATTGCTTATAATGACAAGTAGTACATATTTGGACTTTGTGTTGAAAGCAGTTATTTTTCTCAGGGCTGAGTTTCCCAGACTACATCAAGATGAATGCGAGATTCTACACTGATATAATGAGTCTCTCTCTCTCTCTCTCTCTCTCTCTCTCTCTCTCTCTCACACACACACACACACACACACACACACATGCCAATTTAATTAGCAAAATGGGACCCATTTCCTTGCAAAGAAATCTTCAGTATGTAAATGCTGTACATCTAGGATTGGGAACATGAGGCAAAATGCTACAAACCAACTTATCCACACTCCACCCATAAATGTGCTCAGAGTAACTGTTGCAAAGTTGGAAAAGCTTTATTTAACTTCAGCAAATCTCTAACAGATTTGTTAGAGCAGAAAAGCTACATAACACTGAGTTTAAAATGCTAAGCTAGCAAGCAGGACTGTTATTGTAACTAATCAAACCTGGGCAGGTTGGAAGTGACAGGAATGCTAATGCTAGCAAAAACAAAAGATCTGCAATAGCTCAACACAACAGTGCAATGCACACAAAATAAACCACTTTACACTAAAATCTATCTAGATTGTTTTTTGAAACAAATTTAATAGCTTGTTTTAGATGGTTTTACAAATTAAAAGGCATTAAACAACTGGATAAGGAACAAATGTGATATTAGCAGCAAAGATCTGTAAATAATACAGGAGATGAAATAAAGGAGAGAGAACTTAAAGCTATTCCCCAAATAATATATATCTTTTATGTTAATATATAGTGTTGAAGTGATAATAAAGACCCTCCACATAGGAGAGACTGCCATTGGTTGACAGTGAGATTAAAATTTATCAGTTGACCTTTACGTTGTGCACTTGGGCTTCTCTGGAATAAGTAATTACAGAAAGTCTGCAGAAAGGCAGACTGGACAGTTGTACATGGTGTACCACCTTAAACTAAAGCAGACCATGTATAGCACAAATTCAGGAAGAGCGTATGCATGAAGTATACCACCCCACACCACCTCCAATAGCTCCATACCTACATCATCCTCCAGAACATCCTTCATTCTGTATTTTGTGGACAGTGCATGGAAATTTCAATACAGTGAGGCTGATGTAAAAAAAAAAATGATGTAAAATTTAAAAATTTTAACCATTTTAAATTCAACTTCAGTTTTACAAATGGGAAAATACACTACTGACAAATAGTTAGGGATATTTAGCTTTTGGGTGAAATTTCAGGATGAACCCATACTACTAGAATAACATCATTAATCCAGTCATTGTGCCTCTCTGTGAACAACACAGGCCTAACTTCATCTTCATGGATGACGATGCTCCAGCTCATTGAGGTCGCATCATTACGGAATGGCTGCTGGAGACTGTGCACTCTCAGAAATAAAGGTACATGAGGGTACAAAATCTGTACTTTGAAGAACAAAACTGTACCCCATCAGTAACTGTACCTCTAAAGGTACATGTTCGAACTTGCATAGTACTATTTTGTACCTGTGTAGGTACAAACTTAGAAAAGTACATGAATGTACTTATGAATGCTTCACTCTTTTTAAGATGTATCATTTCCATTGACAACAAGTCAAGTAAAACAACAACAGATGCTTCTATGAAACATGTCATGTTAAATTGTTTGGTTTAGTTTACCAGAAGCATATCTTCTCCTATGTTTTTATTTTGTACATTGAGGGCAGTGGTCTACAAATGTGTAGAGGCAAATAATTTTTTACTTCACATGGACAGCTGTAATGTCAATGAACAGTGTTTTCACATGCATTGTTAACATTTTCATGTTTTCATTTATAATATATTATGGCGGCTCTTGGGGTGTCGGCCAATCAGATGGCTGCGCCGCACGGTATTTGCATAAAGTTCTATTGTGTGTTTATGGGGTCTATTTTGTAATTATTTGGGGTCTTTAAGAGGGGATTTTTGTATGTGTAATGATTGTTAGTTGTAGTCTAGTCTCTATGAGTTATTTTTAGTGTGTTTTAGTTAAGTTACCGTTAATGTGTGTCTTAGTCCATTTAGTTAGTCTGGTCGAACTTTCATGTTGTAAAGTAGTCATCGTTTGCTACTGCACTTTCCTTTTTACTAAAAGAGCATTTAGTAAACAAATGTCTCATCCTTTTTCTTTATTCTCTTCTCCAACGCTACAGTATGTAGTGAATTTTAAAAAGACGTTGAAGATTTAAACACTGGAAGCGCGAATGCAACGAAACTTCTCGTCAGGGGAAAATCCCCCGCTTGGCCCACCACACTGCTGGGAGACGATTAGCGTCCTATTGATATGCTAATTACATGATAAACTGTCCAAGGCAAAGTGAGGGAAGCCAGTTTCACAGAAAGACACTCAGAATACTATATTATATTTTAAAATCAAACGAAGAACACAGAGAGAATGTATTTATTTTTTCATTTTAGATCATTTTTTTATGCATTGGCATCTTCAGGGCAAAGCCACGAAAATAATCATCAGCAAAACACAGCGCCAGTTTCACAGAAAGACACACACACACACACACACACTTGATACTTTTATTTCAAAACTAAACAAGTAATTGTTTATTTCGGTCCCTGGTAAAGTTCTTCTGTCTTATTTATAGAACCAGCCCTCCGTCTGCTTCTCTGTGTGTGAGTCTGCATGCACGCTGCCATAATAATTATTATAATATATTACAGTTAGTTAAAATAATCCACTGTATTTTATTTCATTAGATAACAGGGAAATGAAACGAATTTTATTGGCCGCCTGCAGTGTTTTTACAATGCTGGCCACTACAAAAGCCATGATTTGCATCACAAAAACGACCGGCCATTCCTATTGACAGCCACTAGGAAGTGTACTGCACATGTGCAGAATTGATTTGGGATCACGTCATTGGAAGCATGCAAAATTTGAATGATTCTAGGCCAGACTAGGGTGTTTGGCGCGTTTTTTGTGTAAAAAAAAAAAAAAATGGTCGGGTGCTTTTTAGAGGGTCGGGCGGGGATGATCACCAATTCTTTTTTTTTTACTTGGCCTTATCTTAGCAGCGCCCTTAGACATGCTCTTGCCAGTGTTGCCAGATTGAGCGATTTACCACATTTTAGGCGGATTTTGTTTGCTTGTAATGGTAACCAAGTTCGTATTTCATGATAGGACCCGTGTGCGTGTCCCATTATAAACATACTTTCAGGATTTTGAAGACATGCAAATAAACATTAGATCTGTGTTTTTTATGATATTAGCATATTATTACGCCATGTTGGTTCACTATTGTTGAAATGTTTTTGTTTTTGGTGTGTAATTTTGGCAGAATGTTTAGCTCCATAGCTACTGTAGAAAATATCAAAAAAATAAAAATTAAAAATATCATTTTTTCTTCAACTGTACAATTTATACAAAACAAAATTACAAAAAGAAAAGGAGGCAGAAACAACCCTGGACCTTGCTCCTTCCCTGTGGTGAGCTAAAAGTGTCCAATGTGCATTTGTTGGTAGTGTTAATTGTGATTTTGAGGATATATTTAATGTTTTATTAGATTGAGTTGTTATTTTTTGAGAAACACAGACCGCCACAAACACTCACGGACGCATTGTATGACTCAGAAGGTGGTGAATTGATGGTATGTGTGAGTGGGGATTTGTCTCATAGTTGATTAAATACTTACATGTATGCCCCTCATGGGCACCTGTTATACTTTTAATAGTGAAAAGTGCAAATCAGGCAGACTATGAGAACAGATCACTACTGCAGAAGTTAACTATACCCTCCCCTCTCCTGACAGCTCTACTGAAGCACACAGAGCTTTCTGCAGTTTTGACATCATTCACTGGTAAATAAGCTGAGCTGAAGCACACAGTTAAAGAACACAATGAATGCAAATGTAATGTCTTCAGTCTTTTTATTGATGGACATTCTTTTCCACATTTCCATCTAAATGAGTAAGTCTGAGAGACCATCTGAAGGGATCAAAACATGATTATGTTTTTATGTACAATAATTATGTTATGACAAATAAACAGGGACGGATTCACTTGGTGGAATTTGTAGTATATACCAGCCATAAAAGAGCAATAAAAGCAGGATGCTGAGGGCAAAATAGTTCATGTTTCCTAAACACAGCTCTTTCCTGGGATTCATTTCAGGAAGCAAATGTGTCATGGCTTACAAAAGAGTGACATGTAATACATATGTGTGTGATACAAGAGATATAATTAAAATCCTACTTATTGAGCTATAAAACACCTTTACACATTACAACAAGAGCCACAACAGTACTGTAGCCATGCAAGACTTTTGTGTTAAGCTAGTCATGATAGTATGGGTGGTGTGGGGTGGTGTTTGTGCCTTAGTCTTATTTATTAGCTACATTTCAATTGCCTTTTTACCACAAAACAGCAATAAACCATATGTAGCTCTTTAGGCTAAACCCTAGGGGAGCATTAATAAATGCTATGAATTATCTGAGAGTGAAAACTACCTGAACTAAAGAATTATCACCTTACATGTTTAAGGTGGTAGTAACTTCAGGCTCTTGCAGATGGCACTGCACAAGGATGGTCAGGCTGTAAATACCTGCGGGGTGTGCCAGGATTCATAGATTGACGAGAACTGGTGCAGTGGAGGGAATGTCTCTACAGTTCTCTACAGTTGTGGTAGGAATCCATCCATTCATCCATCCATTTATATTCTTTATAGGACAGGTGATGAGCCTTTGCCTCATTATGTGTACAGGATGGAGCTGATGTAGGACTGTAATTCATTTCCTCAGTGACTCTATTAGAGAGCTATATTGACCTACAGTGACCCCATCCAACACAAACGGGCTAACCAACAGCAACACGCTTACAAACCAGCCCCTCTTAGGCTTGAAAGAGCTCCTTTCATTTCAGTATGGCACGAGTTAGCAGGATTCCAGTGGGGAAGAGAGAGAGAGAGATTTCACACTTCACTGATGACTGACTCTCTTCTTTCTCTCGCAGCTGAACTTTTTATTTGATGAGGGCGCAGTGGAATGACTCTCCGTTAGCGCGCAACAGATGAGGAGATGAGGGAGGCAAATCAGGAATGAAATTACAGTTAGCCTCAGAGGAGAAGAGGAGTGACGGGTAGAGAGTGGGAGGAAAAGAATGAGAAGAGAGAAAGAGGTTAAGAGGATTCAGAGTTGATAACAGTCATAATAATAGCAATAGCAGCCTTAAGTCTATGCTAACAGATTAAGTAAACAATTACAATATATTATTATTATTATTAAGGATGAATGAATGTTACACTTATATAGCACCTTTCTCAAACCCAAAGATGCTTTACAGTTAACACACTCGGAACTCATCTACACACACCGCTGAGAGATGGCAGCCAATTGTGCAAAGCGTCTCAACTGGAAGTGACTGCAACCTGGAGGACTGCATCGAGCACTAGGGGGATCACCCAGGACAGAGTGCCAACCAGAGGAGGACCCTGACATGTCATTTTGCAGGGGCTTAGCCCAGAAGTGGCCTCCAAAACATTTTTTTTTTTTTTTTTTTTTGGCATTTATTGTTGTGTTAGAACAATCAAAATCAAATAAATGAAACCAAAAAATACTGAGCCCTTTTATTCATTACATTCTTCAATCAATCAAGTGTT